>VZRW01012396.1:262308-376305 GCA_013398125.1 Aegotheles bennettii
AGTCCCTCTCCAGCTTTCCTGGAGCCCCTCCAGGCACTGGAAGGTGCTCTGAGGTCTCCCCAGTGCCTTCTCTTCTCCAGGCTGAACAACCCCAACTCTCTCAGCCTGTCTCCAGAGCAGAGCTGCTCCAGCCCTTGGGGCATCTCCATGGCCTCCTCTGAATTCATTCCAATAAGTGGCAGAGAATTTAAACATCCCGTTTAAAAACTTCTCCTTGGTTATGTTTTTTTCTTGAGACAACTATTTTCGGATTGTACTGAATGCCAGAGGATACCACTTACTGTTTGTCAGGGCAGCACTGCCCCAGGTCAGCTTCAGGAGCAGTGGTTGCAGACATAAGGAGGGATGTTTTGTTTGCTTGGTTTTTATCATGCCAGAACTCTTTCACAGAAACTGGATCTCTTGGAACCTAGAGGGCTGCATCTCCTGCTCTGGCCATCCTATTCAATCCAAGCTGTACACTGAGCACAACCTCTTCAGAACACTGCAGTGTGGGTGAGGAGAAGCTTCACGCTGTAATCTGGATGGACTCTTGTGGAGCTGCTTTGTGCTGCTGAGGATGGAAAAGCATGTGTAAAAACTTGAACTTCACTCCATACCTGTTTATTTGACCTGCTCCCGGGATTAGCACTTGAATTAATAAGATTTAACTTGTGTGAGCTGCTCTCGGGTAGTGTTTGCTGTGCCCAGGTGACTCAGAGGGAGAGGTGGTTTCTGGGCTTTGCAGGAGGATCTCACTGTCCCGTGGCTGAGCAAGTCATCAGGAGCAGAGCTGCTGTGGTTGGTTCCTCAGCACGGGAACACATGGCTGCTCTTGCGGGGGCAATGAATCTGCCTGGAAATGGAACAACTCGTAAGCCGTGTAACCGAGATGGTATTGTTCAGGAGTGGAACAAATTAATTAGACTAAATGGAGTCTTTGGCTGTCACGACTCCGGTGAGAAAATTCACAGGAGACAGGCTGCCTTTCTCTAACAGCTTTCCTCCTCCTGCCCGTGTGGGCTGGGGCTTTCTGTGCCTTTTTTTCCTCTCTGCCTCTTCATTCAAGTCTCTGTCCCCTGCCACAAGCACGGAGGGACTCCTGCTCCTGCCCTGGGTAAAGGACCAGCACCCACTGGTGAGGAGGAGGTGCCCTCCCAGCCCCAGTGTCTGCCCCAAGAGTTGTGATCTCTCCTCCCCATTGAATGTAATCCCTCTTCTGATCTCTCTTCAAGCAGTTCTTACCGTGCTGCTCTCTACCCAGCTCCCTGCCTTTCCCCTGGGTGTGCTTCCCCTCCTGCTACAGGATGCTGGGGCCACAGGGGAGGCTTAAATCTCCCCCTCACTCCTTGGGCACACTGTGTCCAGGTGGTTGTAGAGTCCCCCTGCCCCATCACATCACTGCAGTGGCATGGGTGCCACCAGCAACTGGCAAATCTTACATTAACAGGGAGGGGAAAGACCCCCCCCGAGCTGTCCTGGGGAGCAGAGCTGCAGTTCCTTGCTTTGCTCACTGTGATCCTGCTGAGTTCCTCATGTTAAATTGCCAGGTTGTTGGAGGGGTTTTGGTTGTGTCAATTTATTATTTTATTTTTTTAAGTTTCTGCCTCTTTTGAGAGCAGGAATGCAGCAAGGGAAGAGGAAGGATGTGAGGAAGTAGCATCATTGAGACTAAAGGGACCAAATTTTACCAGCAATCACAGCAAATATCTGACTTGCTTAAGTGAAGCCAATTACTGTATTATTGCCTCCTTTTGCACTATGCACAGTAGGGATGTCACTGGATAATGGTTTGCATGTAGAGTTAATCACTTTGATGCATTTCTGACTGATCCCAGCAAATTATGTTTTGGTTCCACTATATTAAACACAAGAGCAGGGGATTATCATTAATAAATCTAAGGCACAGCATGCATAAATCTTGAATAAATCAAATATCAATTACATAGGCAGTATCTGCTGACATCTGCTTTCATCAAATAATATATTTGAAATAGATTTTATTCCACTTTGTCAGAGTCAAAGGAATGTTAGACTGGTGTGCAGAGACCCTTACTCCAAAGAATTGGGTTATGTAGGCACGCTGAGCAACATAAAACAGCCACTTTTTTTTATTGCCTTTCATTTTTATACATAAATAGCACATTGGTTTCACGGAGTGGTTCACATGGTAAAGAGAGGTCTTGTATCTGCTGGGAGAAGCTCTGCTGTGTGTGCGTTGCTAAATTCCAGTTTCAAGTGTTTCATCAAGGTGGCTTCTGATGAGGCTGCCGAATATTCGCAATCTTTTCATGCGAGGGGTGGCTGGGTGGGGTGAATTCAGCCCAGGGTTTCCAGGGCATTGTGACAGGTGGAAAGAAAGTTAATGCCCCATTTCAAGGGAAGTACAGAAAGGGAGGATTAGGTGTGGGCAGAGCCCAGGAGCCTGTGGGTGTTTGAAGGCCTGTGGGCAGGGTGAGTATTTATCTCCAAACACATTATCTCCCTGCCAGGGGCAGATGGAGTGGTTCTCTGGCTTGTGGGAACATGCTAAGCAGGAGTTGAAGGTGATGGTGAGTCCTCTTCCCACCGAGGCGAAGGCCTCGCATGGCTGCAGAAGTGACTCCCTCCATTGTGTGCTCTCCCCGGGGTTTGGACACGCGGGACTGCGTCTGCACCCGTTCCTGCTCATGCACCACCCCAGGGTGAGGGACGGCTCCTCCCCACGCCCTGCAAGGGCTGAGCCACCCCTCCAACAGGGCAAATGATAGGAGTAAGGAGTATGGTGTTGGCATATCACAGAGGCATCAGATGGTTTGGGTTGGAAGGGACCTTAAAGCCCATCCAGTTCCACCCCCTGCCATGGGCAGGGACACCTCCCACCACACCAGGTTGCTCCAAGCCCCAGCCAACCTGGCCTTCAACACTGCCAGGGAGGGGCAGCCACAGCTTCTCTGGGCACCCTGGGCCAGGCTCTCACCACCCTCACACCAAACAATTTCCTCCTCCCATCCCATCTCCATCTCCCCTCTGGCAGTTGGAACCTGTTCCCCCTCGTCCCATCATTCCATGCCCTTGTCACAAGTCCCTCTCCAGCTTTCCTGGAGCCCCTTCAGGTACTGGAAGGTGCTCTAAGGTTTCTTCAGATACTTTGGCTTCTCCTTTAATCTCCTTTTCTTGTTTATCAATGATGTCTTCACCTCATTTCTGGATTAATGGAGGCTGTGGTGACTCTGAACACTCCATAAAATGAGAACATGCTCTCCTATTGAGGGAAAACCAAGATCAAACCTTAAAGGTGTTCTCTGAGCACTTCCATTTCCAGCTCTGCTCAGCCTGCTGGTGTCCCATGTCTGCCTTACCTTCACGGAGGCACTTCAGAGGCCAGAAATGCTGCTCAGCATGGGGCCTGTGGATCTGTGTTTCATTTCATGGATCTTTGGATCGCAAACAATGCATCTGAAGACCCTGGGGAGGTACCAGATGACTTCTCCAACATTTTGTGCAATACACTTAAACTTATACACAGATGTTTTCAAATATGTGCATGACACCATGGTAAGTTTGAGGACATGTAGGTGGGTTCAGTTTTCTGATGATGGCAACCATTTGTACAGTCTGCTTGTTTGTGGACAAAATCACTTCTTTTCTGCCTGGACATCTGTTGAGCGTGTTAATTCCGAGGAAACGTGCTGATATGAAAATTATATTCCATGAGCACCAAGCCAAAAGGAAAGTCAGCTTTTCTCGTTGGTTTTGGGAAGATCTGTCAGCCTCCCAATTAGGAATTTCAACAACTATAAAAGTCATTTGATGCATTCACAGAAATCAAAGAGTTGGTGTCCTGTGGTTTCATGGATTTAAACACAGCTTTCTCTTGTGTATAGTCCTGACAGGCACGGGGAGTCCAATTTGCAGCAAGTGCACTTCTGTGCAGATCTTTGCCCCGACTCCTGCGGTGGCACTGGTGGCTCTGCGGGTGGAAAGTGAAGCAGCGTGTGTGCGTGAAGAATTTATAGGAGCACTGTCCCTTGGGAAATGTTTTGAAAATATCTGACACTTGATATAATCTACTGCATTCCAAATGAAAAACACACAAAAAAACCTCTTTAGAAGTTTTTTCTGAGCCCCAGGGATGTCCTCTGGCAGAGATGGTCCAGCTGTATCCAGAGAGGGAGGGACTCCACTGCAACCAGGAAAAATAAATGCCATAAAATAAAAAATCACACAGATGCAGCTTTTGTTTTGGTGGTGGGAATATTTAAGGTGTTTGGGAAGCACGTTGCAGGTTCACATTCAAGTGTGATTCCTTTCTTAAAAGAGGATAAATTAAAATGAAAAGCTTTAAATTCTCTTCTCAGCTGCCTGGTACAGTTCCCATTGCCTTCTGTGGGCGTTACACCCGTGCAATTGGAAGCAGGTTCTTGTTCTCCTTTGCAATTTAACAAGTTCTGTTCCTGCTGTCAGGTGTCATGATACCAATCTGGGGGTGACAGTGGGGATTTGCAGTGATGTAACCGTGTGTAATACTCACCCTGTTGCAGGAGGAGCTGTGGTTCACTTGAAAATAGGCACATGATCAACTTTGTCACTTTTTTTTTACATGCCTTTTTTTTATTGTTTTTTTACAGCTTTAAAGGTAATTCACAGCAAGAACTGGTTTGCAAGGCAGAGATCATCTGTCTGAGGCAGGGATCCAGAGTATTGGAGCAGATGGTGCACTGACTCTAAGGCCTCTCTATATGAAAACAGGACCTGGTCCATGCCACTCCACAAGAGGATCTGGAGAGGCCATCAGAAGAGGTAGAGGTCTTTGCTTTTGCTCTCACAGAAGCTTGAATCTTCTTGCTTTGACATGGGTGTTGGTATGTGTGGCACCTCGTGTCCCCTGCATGTACACGTGTGTACGTGTGCCAGTGGAAGGGTAAAGCTGAGACCAGGGAGGGTCTCAGCCTTCCCAGTTTCACAGCCAACATTTGCAGCCAAGTCACATTTCACATACACGAAGTACAAGGAAAACTGCATTTTTAATTTGATTTGTGCAGAGGATTTTTCCTTTATATTTTTTCCTAAGGGAGGCGTGTGGAGCACAAATTTTATCTCCCTGCATCACAACCACTTTGCCCACAAGTCAGCAAGGTGCCCTTTCATTTACATTTCGTGCATTTTCATTCTTTATTTTGGTGGATATTTTTATCTTGATGGAATCTCATTGCCTGAGTCTGCTGCCGTGGGCTACTTGTTTGGAATGGATCTGAATCTTGAGCTCAGTCATGATGTTAGAAGATACAAGAGAGAGGGAGATGAAAGGAAAGGTATGGGCAAGTACAAAAGGCTGTTGCCATCTCCCTCTAGCTGCTCAGGCCATCTGTGAGATGGACATCCAGAGAAGCTGTGGCTGCCCCTCCCTGGCAGTGCTCAAGGCCAGGTTGGATGGGGCTTGGAGCAACCTGGTCTGGTGGGAGATGTACTGATCGTGGTGTCCCATTCAGTCTGCCCTCCAGGCTGATCCCAGCCTCCCTGTTCCTGTGTCAACCCACACAGCTCAAGATCTTTATGCAGGGCTTGACCTCCCCTTTGCTGCAACCTCTCGGCCTGCTGCCACAGTTTTCAAGGGTGTGACAAAAGTAGCCCCTAGCTTGTCACATGGGATAGCTCAGTTTAAGGAGAAACCATTCCCAAAATGAGCCTGTCCATAAGATTTTGTGGGATTTTCGTTGAAGGGAAAAAAACCCCAAAATAGGGTTTGTGTAAGATGGTGGCAGATTGAAAATGCTGCCATTTCCCTGACCTTGTTTCTTTTTCTGCTCGTTTAATTGTATCCAGCAATTATTTTAAGTGGCTAGCAACGATAATGCAAGTATTTACAGTCATTAACAGCTCCTCATGTTGGAAAATAAGCCTATTGAATGTTAAATTAAGTCAGACTGCTTAATTAATACCATCTCAGGGCTGTCCTGAAGAAATCTGCCTGCTCTGCAGGTCTACATGGATGGCAGAGCACACACTCCTAAGCTGAACCGTGGGCTTGGCACCAAGCTGGCACGACGTGTCACTGGAAGCAGGAAGATTTGTGTAGTGCAGGCGGTTTGCAAGACCTTGTTTCTGCAAGAATGAACGTGGCAGACTTCCCAGATCTTTTATATTTATTTATTTATATGTACAGACACATATATAATCTGCTTTTTAGTTAATTAGCTAATGTTTGTAAAGTGCTTTGAGAATTAAGTGCTATATATAAAGCTAATTATTATTATTATTAGCTCTCCGTATGCCTTAGTAGACAAGGTCAAGCAAGAAGACACTGAAGAACATATCTCCTAATGATGGCTGGATAGACTGATTGCTCTTCTTTTTTTGCCCCCTCACTGAGATGAAAGATTGTTAGGCAGTGGGAAGGACCTCCTTAATTAATGATGCAGGTTGGTGGAACCCTGGAGCAGATTGCCTGGGTAAGTGTCCATCACTGGACATCCTTAAGAACATGGTAGACAAACCTGTGTCAAGGCAGACCTGGTGGTGGCTGGTCTTACCTCAGAGGACCAGGATGTGCAGGGTGGTTTCTGGAAGTGCCTCCTAGGCACAGGATACGGTGGCTGTCTTCTACAGTCTGTCACTTTGATGCTTTCCTGGGTCCACACAAGTCAAAGTGCCCGTAAGCCAAATACGCAAGGCAGGACAGCACAAAATGCATGGATGTGTTTGACCCGCCTGGAAAACTCCCCATGGAGGTGTTGAGGTTTTGCTTGCAATCATTTTAGAAACCATCTGACGAGGCTGCACTGCTCCATTGCCCAACACCCCCCCTCTGCTGGGTGTTACCACCCCCATGTGATAGCAGGTGCCGGTGAAGAGTTACTCTGCTGCCTGACCCATTGTGTGCCTCAGTCCCTGATTTTACAGTGAGTGGGAGTTTTCATGATCTCACATTTCTTTTTCCTGGTACCACCTAAGTGACTGTTGGCTGCGATCAGAGTGATACAGTGTGTGTATGGAGTGCCTTTCAGTCTCCTTTATGGGTTGCAGACAGCAACATAATCTCAGAAAGTCATTTCAGAGAAAATGAATGTTTGTTTTCAATACACAAACTCACAAATATTTAGAGGGGTCTGTGTGTACATACCTGTCCCAGAGGAAGAAGGAGCAAACGGAGGCAATGAGAGGTTAAAGAGAAGCCCAGAAGCTTGGCACCACACTCCCTGAGTGTTGGTCAGACGCTATCCGTGAGAACAACTCAGCGAATCCCATTTCTTTAATTCTAGGCAACTGACTAAGATTTAATTGCTCTTAAATGTTTATTTCCACACATCCGTACATCCATGGTAACATGGGTGTATGGTGCTGTCATTCGATATTTGGCTAAGTATATCTTATTATCTCCAAACTTTTTAATTGCTGGCAGGTAGTAACTGGTTCTCAAAACTTGTGTTGGCCAATATTGAACTATTACTCTTTGTCTTCTTTACCAAATGAAGAGGCATCTGGTTTTGGCTTCACAGCATCCTGAAGGTCTCTTCCAACCTCGATGATTCTATGATCTCCTTCTGTAAAAGCTGGGTTTTTACAGAACTGCACGTTTTTTACATTTAACATCACCTCCTTCCTCCAGCAAAGCCCCCAGCGCTGCCAGGAGAACAGAGTCCAGCACACACAGCTTGCTGGCAGCCTCTGCCAGAACCCCCGGGGCTTGTCTGTTGTCATCATTCTGATAGAAACCATGGACCCCGAATCAAAGGAGTTAACTTGGCCCTCTCAGAATAGTTGTACTGAACAGTTAAAACGTTTCAGGGGGCTGAATGCAGATTTCAGCCTGGCTCATCCCACGGCAGCAACCGTCGCTACAACCCATTTTTGTTAAAAATATGGATAGGGGGAAGAAGGAAAATTAGTTAAAGCACAAGACGTAGTAAATATGTCTGTTCACTAAATATACTTTCACTTTAATATGATTTTCTCTCTCTTTCACTGCAGGGAATTTTTATAAACTCCCTTTTAGCTTGAAAGTCTTTAAAAATTACTTTAAATAAATAGGATGAATGTTCTTTGGAGGAGAAAAGAAATGCAGTGAGTTGAGATAGGCTGGAGCTGCTATTTCTGTTCTTGCAGCTAAAGTTCAAGCCTTTTTATTTGATGACAAAGCAAACACGCAGGGAAGGGGAAAGAAAAGACCCAGCACCAGAGACAGAAGCTGTTTTCTTCTGCTCACTGGCTGCTATGGTCTTGCCAGCTGCCCTGAGACCTGACAAACTCAGCTCTGCTCCTAGAAACAACTAGGAAGTTGTTTCTTACTCCGTGTTTTGTTTGTGGTCACAGAAGCCTTGAGAAAGATGGAGTCTTGCCTGGCGTGCTGAAATCTTTCTTTATGGAAAGGACAGCAGAAGTCAGGTCAGAAAAGACCAGGTTGTATTATATATATGTTATGTCTATGTAAAACATACATGGATGGATGTATAACAAGGTTATATCATCATAGTATCTTATTATTATATAGTTAGATATTATAAGCTATTAAATTATAGTAATTATTGAAAAGCTATTGTATCATTATATTCTAATTATATATCATTGTATTTTTATCTATAGGTATATGTAGGAGCTCAGGAGATAGCTTGGAAGGCTGAGTGGAGATGAAACATAAATCTGATTAAAGCTTAGTTGCTCAGTTAAAGTCAATGAAGCCATCAAACTGCAAAACGAACATTTGCTTTTCTTTTTCTATAGCTGTGTCTGGATTTTCAGGGTAAATAATTTGGTTTAAAAACTTCTCTGGATAATATACTCTGAGCAGTGATCAGAACCATGCATTGCCAAAGAAAAATTGCCTGTATCAGGAGGGTTACAGTGAAAACAGAAAAGCACAGAGAAAGGTGGTGAATATACAGAACGACTTTGTTATGAGATAGGGAGTAATCTGTGGGAGATACTGGTCAGCCTGTAAAAGTGAAGCTTGGGTGAACCTGATAATGGTCTGAATGGTGGGGAGCGAGCTCCCAGGAGGGAGCAAGCTTCCAGACTTTTACTGCTGTTCATACCACTAGAACTGGAGGGTGCTCCCTAAAATAATTAGGCAGTGAGTTTAAAACAGCAAAAAGGAAGTTTTCCTCCAGCCCTGTTCCCCCAACGGCCACAGTGCAGGATTGTAGTGTGAAACTCCTTGTCACAGGATGTTGTAGAAGCCAACGGTATAAATGGGTTCAAGAAGGGATTAGACAAATTCATGGAGGAGAAGTCTACTGGGAGCTATTAAACACGATGGTCCAGATGCAACCTCTGGCTCAGGAAGTTCCAAAACTGTTTATTTCTGGAATCTGAGAGGTTATACCAGAGGAGGGATCACTGTAATTGCCATGTTGCTTATATTTGCTTCTGAAGCACCCACCGCTGACCACTGTGGGGGATGAGATACTGGGTGGGATTGAGTATAACTTATTCCTTACTGGTCCCTGTGACTGCCCAGGGCCACGTGAGCATGCAGCCCAGGTCAATGGCTGGATCCACTGCTTCCCTCCAGGTACAAATGCCCATTTGCTTGCCTGAGTAAAGATGCTCAAGTAAAGCTGACTCCGACCTTCTGCCTGGAAATTTAGGAAGAAAGAAGTTTATTGTTGGCTGTCCCTCCTTCCCCGGAGCAGGTAGAAAGGGGTTAAGTAGTAAGGTTGGTGGTTGGAGGAAGGTTTAGCTGCTCTTATATACCACTTACTGCTCTAAAAGCTGTCTGGAGCAGCTCAGAATTGGTGGCTTTTTGCAGTATTGGCAAATACTGCAGAGTTGTTTCCTCTGTGGTGATGGAGGGCTGAAGGTAACCTAGTGCAGATCCAGCTGCATGACTTATGTCCTCGCTCCAGATTGGTGCAGAGGCTGACCTCACTCAGCCTGGCCTGTAAAGAGTAACGTTTTCACACTAAGGGATGAATTAAACAGACTGCAAAGCACCTCATTTCCTTGCCTAACATTGATTCAGGAAACAGGCACGCGTTGGCCCAAGTAGGCTTGGGTAGACCTTTGGCAAAATTCAGATCCACACTGAAGGAGCAAGGAAGGAGCTGAGACTCAACGGGTTGTCCCTTGGGCAGTACCCTCCAGGGTTGGGTTTTGGGAGGGTCTGTCCTAGGTGCTGTGTGATCAGGCTAAGCTGGGATGCAGACTTTGGTGTTTGCCCCAGGGAAGGACTTGGACCTGGGGGTCTGGACACAAAACAGCTGAAGTTGGAAGCGATTTGGAGTGTAAGCTCTGCTTTTGAACCATCTCCAACACGTGTGTGTTTACCCCAAGCCGTCCTCCCCTCTCCCTTCCCCCTGGCATTGTCTCCCCTAATTTTTCATAAATGTTGCCACTGGGGTTTCGTATATGAGAAAAAAATGAGGCCAAAAAGCAAAGGGAGGAGGAGGAGAGCTGTACCTCTCCTGCAAATGCAATAATTCAGAGGGGGGAATGCGCTGTTTGAGTTTCTGCCTTGACGTGTGGATGTGAAACGTGGCCAAGTTATGGTTTCTGTGGGAATTGTACGTTTGAATTTTCTGCCTTTTGTGTGGTTAAATTCTCAACCACAACATTGCATTAAATAGTCGGGCTTTTTTTTTTTAATATTAGTTGTTGTACATAAAGCTTAATGTTTTGCTTCTTTCCGAAGGTGGGAGGGTATTTGTGTGTTTCTGTGCCGGGGCGATGACACGGCGGTTTGCTTTCAACCCGAGTGCAGAGGAGACACTCGGATTTCTGCCAAAGCAAAAGGAGCAGGGGGGGGTGGGGGGGGTGTTGGGAGCTCTGTCTGGTGAGAAGGGGATGGCTCAGCGACAGGGGTGTACTGCCAGACCAACAGCAATTAGTCCAGGGGACAGGGCCGGGCCTTGGGATTTCCTGTTGTGATACTGAATTTTATCTCTAAGGAAGCAATTCCAAACTTGCTCCAACTGGTAAAGCCCACTGGTTTTGTGTGCTCTTCCCCCCTCCAAATATTTGCTCTGGGAAGTGATGTGAGTGGCCTTTGGAGGAGACTGCATCAGCTGTCCACCCATTAGAAACCAGTATCACAAGCAGCATTAGTGGCTGCTGTGGCTGGGACTCTGCATTGACATGATATGAAGGTCTGGTTTCCCACCGGTTCCTACAGGAGCCGATAGAAGGTCAAGGATGAAACTGGGAGGCAGCATGGGGAAGCTGGCACTGTGACCATTTGCTCTGTACTTTTGAAGCTGGCAGTGCTGGAAGTTTTAATGTTGGTGTAGATGAAGGCTGTGGTCCATTGAAATGTGAATTGGAAGGGTTTCACAAGTGTTTATATCCTATGGCAGCCGTAGGCTGAGAGGAGAAGCCTTAAACTTGACAAATATATTTTCTTTTAATTGATGACCAGAAACAGAAAATGGATCTTTACAGGTCCTGTGAAACCCATTTGCTTGGGTTGGGTTCATTATTGCAGCCCTGAGCAGGCTTAGGGCATCACAGGCAGCAGAAATTATCTCCCACAGCACCGAGGAACATGGGACAGGCTGGGGAGGGAGGCTGATTCTCTTTGCCTCTGTTAAGTTATGCTTTTTTGGATACTGTTCCCAAACGTTTTCTTTGAAAACACAGGTTCCAACTTCCTGCAGCTACCAAAACCAGTTAAACCTTTCAGACCAGAGCCCTGGTCCTGGTGGCAGTCGGGCACAGCATGGAGCCCTGCTGAGCCTGTTGGAGATCTGGGGGTGAAGAAGAAACCAAATCGCCAAGGTTTGCTTCACATGCCTAGGAAGTCTGCCCTGCATTTTTTGCCTCAGTGTCCCTGTATGCTCCTCCCCAGCTGAGAAGCAGTGGTCCTGCCTGGATCCGTACACATTTAAAAGCTGAGGTTGTCCTTCTGACCTTCCCACTGGCCCATGAACCCACTAACTGTGTCTTCTTGCTGTATTTTGAATTTCTGCATTTCCTATGGGCAGAACCTTCCAAACCAGATGGAGGGGAGTTCATTTGCTCTTCCCTTTCCTCCCACAAAGAGTTTTCAGATGCTTTTGACAGCCCGAGACTGAACTGAGGTGAGCAAGTGCCATCCTGTGTGTGTACGTCAGTGTTTATCCCCACAGGAGGAGCTCAGGGCTCTGTACTCAGACCTAATGGGTGGGTAAAAGGCAACCAGTTTTAAAACTACGTTAAAAGAATATAAATATATTTCCTGGTTTTACCCTCCAGGTCCTTGAACAGCTCATGATGTTTTGAAAAGGCAGATGCCCAATTTCCATCACTGTCCCCAAAATAAAATCCTGGCCACTGGAGCGAGTGGGAAGTTTGCCTTGTGCTGCAGGAGAGAGGGGTTCAGCCCACACATGTCCTGGCAGGGAAACCTTGGGTATCTCCATGGGTTTTTCCCACTTAACAGGATTTTCTGGCCTGTTTGAGAAAGTTTCCTTCTCACTCTACCTCTGACAGCTCTAAGGGCACAGGCAAGGACGCTGTCAGCGGGGAAGCCGAGTTTATTGGCTATGGATCTTGTGATTTTGATACTTTCTGCCCTTTTTTGAAGCAATTCTTTGGTTTTGAAAGCAAATGGGGTCTATAATATAGTGAATTGGGCACTAAATTTCTATTAATTCATAAAAACTAAAATAGAATCCATTAGGAGTAGTTGGTATTGGTGTGAAAGGAGATCTAAATTATCTACTATCATGCTTGAAATGTGAAAGCTAATCATGTTTGGCATCAGGCCAGCTACCATTAAAGTAATTATTTTTAATCATCAGCACTTGGTGACATGAATACTCATATTTGTTGATTTACTGTGGAAAAGCACTTTATATTGTAAATAAAAAGCTGAGAAAATATACATCTTGTTTCAACGATAATAATAATTATTCAGATAAAAAGACATTTGCTTTTATGAAGGCAAAAGAGTTGGTTTGTGTCCCCCCATCAGTCGATATAATCAGCCTGATGTAATGCCTGTCACATTAAATGGGAAGCCCACCGGCTGCGGAGGGATTTGGAACCTATTCCTGTGTGAATGCTACATTTTTTATTCTTTAAAATCACTAATAGTGGGTTCTCCTGAACCACTGCTGTGGAACGAGTCCCTTTTTTCAGGGTGGGGGGGTTAAGATGACACAAATTCAAGCTGAGGTATCCCATGTGCAACCTTTATTTGGAGATAAAGACCATAAAATATTGTAAATGGTCTACGTGGCTTAGGGTTTAAAATCCCAATTTTAGGTTATTTTCATTAGTTTTTCAATGAGGCTGAGACTCTTAATTGCCTGTATGAGTTCTGTAGGTGGAGGTGTAAGTGCCTCGCTTATTTGAGAGCACTGGAGATACTCACCTGTCTTCTGTGGGAATAAAACTGCGTGTGCTGGCATCGTGTCTCAAAATGCTACTCTGAAATTTGGAATTATTTAAGGAGGGGACCAGCAGTACATTCAGCTGACATCTCGTGAAACGTGACTGAAGGTCTGTGTTCACCCCAGTGGCCCATCTCCCCAAAATGTGTGTGTCTGTTTTGAATATGCCTTGATTTCATGGGCATAGACTCGTTTGGTATGAAATATACAGTATTTAGATAAAAGTGATTTAATTAAGCAACCAGGCAGTCCAAATTCATCGTGTGGTGGCTGGAGAGATGGCAAATTCAGGGAGGGGAAAGGGTTATTAGTGGCTAAAGCAAAAGCAGCAGCAAAATCTTAAGTGTAGGGCTGTTTGTGATTTTAGGGAAGCAGGGACTGATTCCTGAGTGTTAATTATAGTGGAATAAATGGCTTATTACAGGGTGTGAGTGGGTGTGGGAATAGCATGTGCTCGGAGGCTCAGAGGCAATTCCGTCGCGTGCTTTTTAACACAGAGGATTTTGTACAGGAACCGCTCCAGTTGGGGCGTGCGGAGCTTTCAGATGGCTGCTGAGCCTGGAGATATCACCGCCTCTTTCCATCTCCTGCAAGAAGGCTGTACACCCAAACTGCTTTTAATATCAGCCCACAAGTTAGCCTAGGGAGATGCTGCTCATTTTAGAGCTTGATATTGGGTCTTTCCAGTCTAAAAATCAGAGTACAAGTGCTTAGATAAAAATGCATCAATTTGCCCACAGTCCTTCCTTGTGGAAACGTGGGATGTGATTGTTTGGGGTCATTTCTTAAAATAAGAAACAAAAAAAAAAAGACAAACACTTTGTGGAGGAAGGAATAAGAATGCCTAGTAAGTGTTATTAAATAGCCTAGGTCAGAAGATGGACATCAAAATTTACAATGTCATTTTAGTGGCTGTGAAAATAAAACTCAGTTGGGTTTTTCTGAAGACCCAAATGTAAACAGATAATTGGGCCAGTGCTAAATGAAATGCTTCCTATTCTTGTATCTTATAATTCTTTTTCCTTCACAAAGCCATGAAAAGTGAAGACGTGCTTATTTCTGACAATGATTCAGTCCTACGTGGAACCATAATTTAGGTGAATTCATACTTTACTAGTAATTTTTTAGAAAAGGGAGTTCCAAATAGTTCTTGAGAGGACTATGCCTTATCCTGCAGACAGTTTAACTGACTTCTTACCAGAACTTTCAGATAAAAAACAGTCTTTGAAATTTTTTCAGGGAGACGGAAATCTTTTTCTTGAGTTTTTACTGTTTGGTTCCATTCTGGAATGCAATATTCATCAGCTTAAAATTTTCCCACAAAATGCTTTTATAAAGGGGACTCTGAAATGTTCCTTTTAGAAAAATTATGATGTAGATTACTAACTCGGCTTTCTGGGGTTTTGTTTTTACATTTTTTTTATAATAATACAACATTATAAAATCTTAAGAAAGAAATTGAATTCAAAAAGGGAAATTCCAGCATTTTTATTCCAAAATACCAAACTGTTTTTGAACTCTTCACCCTACTGTATTTTTTTTTCTACAGGAACATTTCAGCAAATATTGCATGAACTTGTGCAGGTTTTTGATTGACTGCCTCTGACTGTTGACTCAAAGTTTTCTAGGCACCTCCCATTAATTTTGTAGCCCTTTATTCAGTTTACCAAGTCTTCCTGCATTAAGTTTTGCTTCTGCAGTGTTTTTTTAATCCATCTTCTCTCCCACGTTTCAGCAAAAAAGGTATTCTTGTCCCTTCCCACGTCCTGCTGTTGCGTTTTCTCAGGTTGTTAGATGAGCTACAGTGTAAATTGTTTTATGAAATTTGCACTTGTGCTTCCCATGGCTGACAACCAGTGCCCCATCTGGCTCGATGGGAAACACTCTCCGCTCTCGGGCGCTTCCCTGAACCCATCCTCTCCTTCTCCTCATCAGCATGCAGCGCCCATCCCTTCGCCTTTTGAAGTCTGCGTGCTCAAGCCCAGGGGCTGTCGGTGGCAGAGCAGATCTGTAGGAAGAAGTGGCGATGTGGGTTACCTTCGGCGTTAGCTAGATGGTGCTAAAGAATTTTTGCTTGTCGTCGCTAAGGAGAGCGTTGGGAGCGCAGTCCTCTGCTGCTTCCTGGGCTTGGGATTAAAAAGCTTTTGCTTTGTCCTGAACGCAATCGAAGGTGCAGCCAGTGCATACGAGGAGTTAAAAGGGGTGGAAGACCTGCTCCGGAGTGCTTTAGGAGTAGGCCTGTTGGTTTCAATGCAGAGCAGCCCCAGGAGCCTTCTGCATGCTTTGCCACAGAAGAGGCTTGGCCAGCGGAGGACTCCCCCTCCTGTGCCTGTTCCGATCCGCGGGAGCAGCAATGGGCTTTCAGGAACCGGCAGGCACTTTGCGTTTCACTCTCGCAGTGCCTGTCTTGAGAGTGAAGGTTTCCCCCTGCCTTTCGGAACTGTATCCTCCAGCAGTTTGGGAATTTGGGGATGTGAATAATTTAGAAAACAAACAAACTCAAACACCACCCCTCCAGCTTGCTGTAACTGCTCTTGGAGCCCAGGTTTCCTTGCTTTTTGAGTGCTGCTGTTTCAGATTAACAGAGTCCTGGCTCTGATAAATACTAACAAAGTGTAACGAATGATCAAAGCTGCATTTACAACCCAATGAGCTTGAAATGATTGATCTGGATGACATAATAATGATAACCAGTGAGACGAGGCATGTGGGGCTCTACCCCTCCAGGTCCTGAGAGAAAGGAGCAGGTATTAAAAATGACTCCGCTTCTTAGGTCATCAGGTTATTCCCATTCTAGTGTAAGTGGAGGACAAATACAAGACCCTCATTTTACCCTGTAAGGGCCCTGCAGCAACTTTGGACTGTTCATATCCCTTTGATAGGAATTAGTTGTTTCATACAGATTACAAAGTCTGGGTGATGACCCCGTAAGACCGAGTCATTTGTGACCATTCCCTGTACTTCTGGGGTAGCTCAAAGGGTGGTGGAAGCTCAAATGTTTTTTGCAAAGCCCGTGCGAGGCCATAGTCACAGATGTAAAAGGATATGAGTGTGTCCTGGGCATGGACTTTGCCACCTGGAGGTTTCCTGTCATCTCCCAGAAGCCTGGCAACATAATGACGAGAGAGCTTGGACATACGTAACTGCAATCTTCTGTAGATCTTGGCTGCTTCTAGTCCTATGATAATCTCTCCAACAGCAGTGCATCTCCTTGTAACCTTCCAGAATCATGCTTTCAGCAGACTTCCTTTCCTCCTTCCAAACAGAAGTGCCCAGCTACTGGCCTTAGACCTGGTGGGTGAGAAACAATGAGCCTTCCTTGCCGTGGTCTCTTTTCTCTTTTTCTTCTTTTCAGTCTTTGATTGCAAAGAGTGTCTGGGTGTGTGCAGTGCTCATGTTCCTCAGCGCACCTTATAGACAACTCAGTCCTCTATAAAATCAGCAATACCTGCTGTTCATTTCTAGCAGGTTGCTTTCTCCAAGTAGCAACAGAAAACCTCGTACCACCAAAGTCACCAGTTGTGGAAGATAGTCTACATGGAGATGATCTCCCAACACTGGGAATATCTTTGCTCTACAGGACTGGTCCAGATGTGGTGTCACTTGCTCTGGAATTACAGCAGCCAAGGGTCACTTTAGGGACAAATCCTCTGTTGCTGCTGCTCCATTAAAGTCCACCAGCTTCTTCCTTTCCTTTTTTCTCCCAGAAAAGTATGGCAATCAGAATAGAGTTGTTCACCCACAGGCCAAGGAGCATTAGCATTTTAAAAATACTGGGCTGAATCCTCAGTGGGATGTAAGTAAACAGTAACACCTTTGAAGTCAAGAGAGCTTTTCTCATTTACCATCTGAGACTCCTTCTCAGTGTGACACTGAGAGCTTATTTGCGATATCTACGTTTAGAGGATAATCTCTTGAGGTTTCCCATAAAGTTGACAAGGAGAGAGTCAGTCCCCCCAGAAGGCAATTACAGCATCTAAATATGAATCTGAATAGCTCTGTGGAGGACGCTATCTTTTTTTGCCATCTCCCACCCCATCTCCTTTTCCCCTTTACCCCTCCCTGGCACACGAAGACTGTCCCAAGTTGAACACCTGAAGCAAGGTGCTTAGAATGTGGCCAGCTGAGCAGCGTCTCATGTCACCACTTTCAGCACTAACTCCAAAGTTAGTTCATCCAGCCATTCCTTGAGGAGCTCATCAAAACAGCTCCATCTGTTTGTCCAACCTAAAAAAACCCCACATTAGTAATGACAAGTAGGACTGACAAGTATGTGGACAGGCATGAGCGCTCTTCTAAAGATCTCTAAACTACCCCGAAGTCCTTTTACCCAAACAGTGTTACCGTAGACGACAGTTGACCTCAGACTTAGCTCTCCGAGCAGTGAGTTCAATTAGCTTTAATACTTTCAACATTTAAATAGTTAACAGTAAGCAAAGTTCTTTAGAAGCGGAGGGGGACGACTGCATGTGTGTCTGCTGAAGTTGTCAGGCAACGATGGAAAAAAAAAATAAAATATATCTCTAATTGCTTCCAGACAATGCCTTTTGGAGAGGGCTGTGCGAGAGCAAGGGGAGCTCATGCTCTGACAGAGGGACTGCTCCGAGCCAGAGGAGGCTGCTGCAGCCCTCCCATTTCTCCAGCCCTGCCTGGTGACCTTCTCCCTGCCGAAGGAAAAAAGGCCACTTTGCCCAAAACCACCCCATTCTCCAGCTCTCCGCAATGCCCCTCGCTAGCAGGGAGCCTGTGGAAAGCTGCACGCCCCGGGCGGCCAGCCAGCAGATCAGGGTCTACTGCTGACTTGCTTCACAATCGTGGGCTTGTCCTGTGGCTTCTCTGAGTCTCCGTTCTCCCCGCCAGTAAAATCTGAGATAAATCTGAGCTGTTGAGGGCCATAGTTTGTTCACTAATTTGTCCAGATCCTACAGTAGCAAGTGGTGTCTTCTCATCAACATACAGCTCAATCCCTGCAACTTTCTGTGTGTCCTCAGCTCGAAGGACAACCCTGGCACACATCGTCCTGCTTTGCTGGCTTTCACGTTGTTTGCTGGAGTTTGTTCATCTCAGTGTTGGCGGAAAATGGGATTCACATATTTTTTTGCTTCAATTGGAAAACAAAAGCAGAAGGATCTGGGAGAGACGGCAGCAGAGAGCACTGAGGAAACTTCACTGGCTGCAAACAGCGTTAACAGTCGGTGCCAGAACCGAGGGAGGAGTAATAAGGTCGTATATTCTGTGATGACAAGTGGGAGAGCTTCTACTTAAACTACCAGGACTCAGCTCAAGCAAGTCCTGCCACCAGTCCAGCCCTGGCTGTGGCAGTCCAGCCTCAGAGGCGACTTGTCAGGAAAGCCTGATTTCTGAAAAAGCCTAGAAAACAGTGAGGTGGAAAGGCAATGCAAGTATTTAGCTCTTATTAGGTTCCACAGAGCTAACTACTGCTCTGCAAAACCTCCAGCAGCTTCAGCTGAGTTACAGGGGCAGACTCCAGCTCTGCCTTTTACCCTGTTTTGGCTCAGCCTCAGGCAATTCTTTATCAGATTTTTCTGATATTTAAGCTCCACACATTAGCAATGCAGCTTAAAATGAAAGCTTGGTCCTAGCTTACGGTTGTGTGAGGTGGTGGTGGTGAGGTTATTTCTCTCTGGGAAAATCTGTATTGACCCTTATCAGTCCACTATGAAGATATTTAGTCTGGGTGATCGATTGTGTCCAGTCGATGCTGTCCTGTCCTGATGTCTTGTTCTTTCTTGTGTTTGTTTTTTTTAAATCTCACTATAGGGTTGAAACCACTTAAATATTTTATTACAGAAAATATAGGCTCAGCATATAAATTCAACAGTTGAACTATATTTATATCCGTCCACATCCACATGTTTTTACAGACACAATTTTTAAATTTTATTTAAACTAATTTAATATTAAATGGTTGGATTGTAGTGGAATTGTTAACACTATATATAAGCACCATTTTATATTGGGACTTAGACAAGTCTCCAGTAAAGCAGTGTTGTGGTTTCTTGCAGTTGGAAAGATCAGAGACTGTAATAAAAGGACCCAAGAGAAACGGGTGACCCTAACAGGAAAGAGATCCACAGGAACATCTTGAGTGAATTCATTGTTACATGTTGACATCCAGTGGAGAAATGGTCTCAGGAAGCTTCCTTTCTTCATCTATACAGCAATCTTAGGCAAAGGCCCCTGAAAGTGATGCTGCTTAGCTTAACCAGGAGCTTTGTCTTTCAGATGGATTCAAGAATTTAGGTCACTGTCAGCAATCACTGCGGGGAAGGCAGTGGAGGTTCAAGATATTTGTAAAGCACCGCACTTCATCTAGAGCCTTCCCCACTCATGGCTGAGCTGGTGTAATTGAGTTTATGAGGACCCATCATCTGTTTCAGTCTAAAGTCAGCTGGGTTAATTTAAGGCAGGGCTGAGGAGCTGGCAGGGGAGAGCGCTTTAACCTACCCCAGCCATTACTGTGCAGCCTGGCCTACTGCCAGCGTGGAGTCTACAAGGACTTGGAGTATATTTAGCTTCAGCTTATTCTCTGCCTCCTCAGCTTACATGCTCACCCATGCCAGCTGTGGCTCAAGTCTTCCTGGCCCCTTTTTTTTGATACCCTTCAACCTGCCTGCTTGTTCAGATTCCTGCTGCTCACCAACGTTGCTTATCTTCACCGTGACAATGTGACTATGTGGTAGGTTTGCTCTGAGACCATGGGCAAGTCATTTAATTCCTCACACTCGGTCTGCACATCTGCAAATTAAAAGATAACTCTGAGAGTCCCCCTAGGATGCTGCTGGGAGTGATGCTGGAGTGGTTGTGCACCACCTTGGTTTCTCTGTAGAGAAGGTGGCGTTACAATTAGCACAGTCCTACTCTGAAATCTTTATGTTGAATGTTAAAATGCCTACGTTTGGAAATTGTACTTGTTTTGAAGGGTGGTGAGAGATGTTTTCCATGTACTTATAGAATCACAGAATCCCTCTTTCAACTTAAAACCTCTCCCTCTTGTCCTGTCACTCCATGCCCTCATAAAAAGTCCCTCTCCACCTTTCTTGTAGGCTCCCTAAGGTACTGGAAGGCTGCTATAAAGTCTCCCTGGAGCCTTCTCCAGGCTGGCCGACCCCAATTCTCTCAACCTGTCTTCCTAGGAGAGGTGCTCCAGCCCCCTGATCATCTTCATGGCGTCCTCTGGAATCGCTTCAACAGCTCCATGTCCTTATGTCGGGGACTCCAGAACTGGACACAGGATTTCAGGTGGTGTCTCAGGAGATGCCACAATCTTCTAAGCAGGCTTCTTCTTCCTTTCTAGCAAGGTTTTACAGCTTCACTGGAAAGGTTTCTGAGGAATGACAATCTCACTTTACCTGCATCTTAAAATACTTCCTTTTTTTTTTTTTTAACAGTTTGACAATAGTTTTAAAATTAATTCACAGAGATGGAAAAAAACTGAAAATATTTAATATAGCATATAACATATGTGTAATATTAGTGAGACAAGTCATTCAGGGGCCATGTTTATTACTCCAAGAAGAGATACAGCCCTGTTGTTATTACCAAAAAAAAAAATTAGCTCTTTACTGTATATAGGGAAAAGTGCTCCAGTCCACCAAACACACCCTTTTTTAATCTTGGAAGCTTCTTTCTCATCCATTCCAACTTTGACTTCAATTTTTCATGGACAGAAACTGTCAGGCAGCTTTATAGGATTTCCAGTTACAAATGATACAAGTTTTAGCACATCCCATAGGCAGGGGAGTATGATGTACTTTATGACCTGATAAAAGTAAACCTGAGGGAGCTATTCCTAAAAGTGCCACGCGGGGTCAAGGATGAGATCACATCTGAGAAGGCAGCAGTGGTATCAAATACCTTTGGTAAAACAATGACATAAAGGGTTTTAGGAAGCTGGCCTGGATTCAGAGGTCCTGATTGGCTCGTAGTGATGTCAACCATGTGCCTGTAATGCCCAGTAAATGTCTCATTCTTCTTCCTTTTAGGAATAATTGCCCCTTATTAACAGCAACAAGTGACTTTAGGTCACTTGGGGTGTGCTGCGAGCTGACTGTGATGTGCTTCAAATGGTCACAGCCACTGGGACTGGGAGGTTTTGTCAGGCAGATTTGGCATGTTGGACACCTTTCTCACCCCATCATGGTAGCACACACACACCTTTTGGGTTAAAGTTCTTTATCCACCTTTCCTGGGGCTACCAGAAGGTCCATTTTCCAGTGCAGCCCCATGTATTGCTGGTTAATGAGGAAATGGTGTTTTGGCAGCAGATGAAGTTGCTCCCGTGTTCATAGTTCACAACTAATTCTTCCTGGGTACCTCCTGGTGTCACATACAACAGCTTGTTGTGTAGACTCTCTCAGTTCTGTCTCTCCTCTCAAACACTAGTCCATGGGAAATGGCTGTGGTCAACCTTGATGATGTCCAGTACAACCAGTCGAGAGAGCAGATTTTGTTTGTGAAGCTCATTCTCCTGGAGGATGGAGAGGAGAGCTCATGCTGGGTTTCCTTCCAGCTGAGATGTAGAAGTAGAGTTTGGAGAACCTCAGCTCCTGTCTGAGCTTGCTGCTGATGCTTTGTGTGACTTTAGGTCAGGCACATTCTCTCTGTGCCTCAGTATGTGATACCCTTGATGGACGTATACCCTGAAATGCTTGATATGTTCCATCAGACAAAGCCCCATGCTGTGCTTTTTCCATCACCAAAGGCAGGGTTTTCAGAGCATTATAACATGCCATGAACACACCTTCAGGTCCCTGTCTGTAAAGGGAAAAGGAGCCTAATTCCCTGCTTTATGTGAACCTTTTTATGAGCCCACTAAAGGTGATGTGAAATTGTGCTAATAGCAGGTGAGAAACCCATTTCGCTCCTGGGCACGAGGTGATTAGGTGTTACAGTGATGGTGAACACCAAACAAGTTCAATACTAAGAGTTCCACCCGGGCTATTGCCAGACAAGTGTGACAGTATTGGGCCTGAGTCCTGCATAACCAGGAATATGGAGGGCTGAGGTTTTCATAGGTGCCTTTATTCAGAAATAAGATGCACAAACTCCCTGTTGCCTTGCATAGTGATGAATGGATGTAACAACTTGCTTTTGGAGTAAAAGTTCATCCTTTTAATAAAAAGGCTTTGAGAAACAGAAGATTTTCAACTGTTTGGGGTTTGGTTCGGTACCCAAGAAAAGAATTAAATTATCAAGATGAATTCAGAAAGAGAGGGTTAAGAGGTTCTTAGAAAAACCAAGGGATGTTTAACAACATATGCAAGAGTAGGCTAAAGACCAGGAGCTGGGTGTTTTCAGTGTGCAATCTGCACGTAACATAATCTGACCCTTTTGCAAGTACAAGTATACTAAATAAATTCTCACATAACCAGTACAAAGCCAGAGGAAGGGAACCTCTTGGAGCAGAGAGGGAGGATTATCAATATCTAAGGAAAATGCGAGGGAGGATCCAACATGTTGGTTATAAACTTTTATTTTACTTAAAACTGAATTACCAATGGTCCTGCCCAGGCTCCATGGTTGGTATTTTTGCAGGTAATGCACGTGTTCTGCATTTGAAATTAGAGTCATTTACAGCAGCTTGGCCCCTGATCTAGCAATGTTAATGTAACAAGGCCCTTGCTGGGTAAAGCCAGAGGCACTCAGAGCTCTGCCCACCTGAAGCTTGTTGAAAATCGAGAGCCTTTAACTTGCACCCAGGTGTCCACAGCACCTTGCAGCTATCTCAGATCACACTGAAATACCCCACCAACTGCTGCCCCACCAATCTGAGCTCTCTGAGCTAATGATGCTCACCTGGGAGGGTCAGGGGAGCCACACAGCCAAGCACAAACAGTCCAGGAGGTTCCTGGAGAGTATGGATGATAACTTCTTATCACAGGACCCCACAAGGAATGGTGTGCTGCTTGACCTTATACTGACCAACTAGGAAAGCCTTGTAGATGATGGAAGTTTGGGGGTAGCCTTGGCTGTAGTGATCATGAGATTATAGAGTTCAGCGTTGGACATAGAGCAGGGCAGCAAGCAAGATCATCACCATGGACTTCAGGTGAGCTGACTTTAGCCTTTTTAGGGACATTCTTGGAAGAATCCCATGGGAACAGGCCATGGAGGGAAGAGAGGTTCAGGAGAGTTGTTCCTGATACTCCTACCCTTTTTCTTCTGCTTGGGTTGGAAATTGTGTCTGACCAGTTGCTGCCTCCCACTTGCTGGTAGTGCCTCTCGCTGACCCTGGGTTCGGATTTGTTTGCTAAGCTGGGATCTGTAAAACTGCAGTTTAACAATTCCACTGCTTGTTCTAATTTAGTGAAGGGTGAGAATTAACAGATGGTGTCATTATCAAAAGCTGTTCAAGTGTTGAAACAACATAAATCCTACAAATACAGAAAAACAAATACAAACTGCAGTAATTTTTTCAATATCTGTTGAATAATAATCACACTTTGCATTTACACAGTGCTTTTTAACCCACAGCTTTTGAAGTGCTTCCAGATTATCACTGAGGCTCAGCCCAGATCCGTGAGAGTCAAGCATAACATTGCTTGCTCTAATGAAGTTCAAGGTGCAGCACGGAGTGTTAAAGTGCTGGAGATCTGCTTGGGGACTCCTGTCTTCTTCTCCTGGCTCTGCTACTGCTTCAGCTCCGTGGTCTCGGGTAGGTGTTTTCATTTCTCCGTACCCATTTCTCAGTTTCTAAACCTGGATTGTTAATGTTTTGCCTCCTTTTGTGAAGTGTTTTGTTTTTCATAGATAAGAAGTGCTGTGTTGTAAGGTGCAGGGGGTGTTACCATCATCGTTGTTATTCAAAGAGGAGGTGCTGAGATGCTAAATGTGAAATGTGAGGGGCTGGGAATATTAAAGTTCTGGCTGAAGTCCTTCTAAAAGCTTGGTGTTCAGGTGTCACAGGGTGAATGCTGTAAAACAAAGGTACAGGGTTTTTTCCTCTCCTTTATTGGTATCCTTAATAATCATCAAAATTTCTCAGGACCTGTGTGTTCCAGCTTTCTGCATGTTGTACTTCATGGCATGCCAGTGTGTTTCCTTTGTCTTGCCTGTGCTCCTGCAGGTGTAGATGAGTGGTCCTGCAGTTTAAATTCAGTGAGTGATTGTAGTGAGGAAGTGAAATTAGAAGGTTTTGAGCTTGCATTCTTGCATGCCCTGTTTTAGGATGTTGGGTTTTTTGAGGATTAAAAAACCCCAGATATAGTTAAAATCATATCTTCTGGTGAAGTTGGGTGTTAAGACTCTGCATAACAGTACTAATGGATCTTTAAAACTGATTAGTCTGTGTTCATTGCGTTTCAGAGTGGCATGTTTCAGAAGATAACGTTTATGATATTGTTAATATTTATATTTTGGTTGGCCCAAAGGATCAAATGATCATTCATGAGAAACATTTTGAAGGTCTGCATTTTCATAACAAATGTGAGTGGGGAGGGAGGAAAGAAACAAAGAAAAGAAGGGAAACAAAAATAAATCCAACATTTTGGGAGAGGAAGCTCTCAGATTGGCCAGCTCTCAATCTAGCCCAAAAAATAGAGTTCATGTAATTAACATTTTCTTACTTAAAAACTGCATCCATGTGAGTGTGGTACTGGAAAGGACCCTTGGCCTCACTTGCTGGATTTGTCAGTGGTTAGGGATTTGTTCTCTGGCCCTTTGGGCAAATGTCGTGGTACAGCTTGTGTCTGTGTGGTCTCACATCTTTCATTCCTGAAAGAAGTCAGCAGCTGCCTAGGAGCAATCCCTGGACTGTAGCAACCCCTGAACCCTGCTTGGCCGTTGGTAAGGAGAGAGCTAATTCACCCAGGCCAAAACTGTGCCAGAAAATGCCACTTTATCAACAGAAAGGGGACAGTGCTGGAGCCTACCGTAAGCCTCCTCACTGGCTTTGTTCCCAGGCTATATCAGGTGGCCATGTTCTCTAACCTATCTGAAGCCCCTCTGAAAGGCTGGAGCGTGTCAGAGTTCCCAGGATGTATGTATTGTATTTTAAGGAACCATAATTTTACACAGATGTCCTATAAGCTGTTGCATTTAAGTTGCATTGCGTTCTGAATGATGTTTTCTCCTGCCAGAAGGTCCTGCTGGTGGCCTGTAGTGGGGTAGAGGTGGCGAGGAGACAGCACGAGCCAGGCGTGTTGGGTCACCCTGTTGAGTACCACGTGGGCAGGGTTTGGCCTTTGCTCCATCAAACCTGGTAGGGACTTGGTCTGAGACTCAGGATTTTGTTGTCTCCCTTTATACACCAGAACATTATGAATGATGCTCATTGATTTATTCATTTGGCCTTCGATGGATGAAAGGAAGAAAGAAAAGGCTCCTTGAGACTTCTCTAGCTTTGACACCATTTGAGGCTTTATAAATGT
Source organism: Aegotheles bennettii (assembly GCA_013398125.1). Lineage (NCBI taxonomy): Eukaryota > Metazoa > Chordata > Aves > Caprimulgiformes > Aegothelidae > Aegotheles > Aegotheles bennettii. The sequence goes on from VZRW01012396.1 coordinate 287,969, forward strand.
GGGTTTGAGCTGCCCTCGGTACAAGTTACTGGCAAACCAACCTGGAAGCCAGCACAACATAACCACAAGTTTGGCAACAAATTCCTCCTGCCAGATGCCTTTGCTGTTCCTGTAGCTTTCTATGGATTCAAGGCACTTCACTCTTTCTTTTTTTATTTTTTTCCTTGTTGTTGGAAATACTTTCAAAGTAGAACAGAGTGTTTTGGGTTGTCTAGCCAAAGTTTAGCTGTCCTTTTGCATCTCTGCCAAACTTCCTGTTTTCAGCAAAAACAATTTATTATCTTGCTGGTTCTTTAGACCTGAAAGGATTTGCAAGCACAAATAAACTTCTGTTGTTTTTTTCTTTTCTAATGGCCTTTCAAAGAATAAACTCACTTGCTTCCTCTCAATTATGTGTAATAGTAAAGACAAGTATTTAACCTTTGAGCTGCTAGCAAGATTCAGAAAATGTTTTAATTGTGCAAAACTTCTGCACTCTGAACTTTCAAAGGAAGGATAATTATTTTCAAAGGACAAATAACTATTTTTCCATATGCTAGAAATGTTTGTTTTCAGATGATTGGGCAATAGCATCACTCTGCCACGTGCACGTTAAGGGAGTTTGGAGTGACTCAAAATTTGGAATCTTTTAAGAGACATTTTTAAAGATTTTTAGGAATTGATGAGAAGTGAGGGATATACTCTGCTCAGGAATGTTTTGTTCCTAAGGGCTTATTATTGAAAATCCATGGTGGCGTGGTCACAAAATGGAAAAAAATCTATGTCAGGTAGGCAGGAGCCTTCTTATTCAACATCTCCATCAGATCTGTAAGTAAGAAATTGGGCAGCAAATAAATCCATTGTCTTCGTACAAGAAGAGGTTGGCCAGTTGTAGAAGAACCTCCTCTCTAAAAATGAAATGCATCCAAACACCTTTCTCACTCTGTAGCATCAGAGAGCTTCAGAAAAACACATCTGTAAAATTGACTCCAGTAAGAACACGTTTTTGGGGTGGGAGATGGTGACTGGACAGTAAGTATGTCTGTGTGCTTGCAAAAATGATCATGCGTTACCTACAACTGGTTGGAAGATGTTCAAGTCTATTTTTTGTGCTGTACTTCAAAGGATTTGCAAATTCTTTGAAGGTGACTTAACACCTATTAAGTGATTCTGAAAGGGGGGGGGGGAATTGAAAGGTTTAAAAAAAAGTTGCAAGGATATGTTTAATATTAGTGTTGGAAATGCATTAGAAATCCCCAAAGTTTGTGTGTATCCCTGTCTCTAGGATGGCCTTTATTATAGCAAAGGGAGAAGGAACAATTTACAGAGGGAAGGATCTTTTTAGGAGTTTAATATGTTACTCTGTGTGCCATAGAAAAACAAAAAGTACCTTTGAGCAGAAACCACCATGTACACAGAAATCCTTTAAGAGTTGGGATGTCCTGTCAGGCTGTGTGTTGGCAGGAGGCTGCTGCTGTGTTCCTAAGGAAAATGGCACTTTAGCTATTTTTTTAGCAGTTTGATGTCTTTCATAAGGTAATTATAAGCACTAAGTAATAGGAAGATGTAAAAAAAGTCATTTTAATATATGGGGAAAAAACAGTCTGAATAGTGAAAGTGAAAATGCTGCTGCTTTGAATGGGATTCTGCTATTAATACTGTTTCTGTTATAGGCTGATCAATTAATAACTGGAAGAAATTCTAAAAGATGGCAGGAAGAGATGTGATTAACCAGCTGGAAAGATGTTTCTCTAGAGACAGTTTTAGATTCTTTTAAAAACTCAAGCCCGGAGTTTTGTCAAGAACTCAGTGTTCATCCTTTCAAAGTGGAAGTGTTTAAAGGGATATTGGAAATAATTTTTGATATCATTAGCTTCAAAGGGCTTAACTGCATCTCGAATCCTTGGCCCTCAGCTTAATTTGTTAAATCACGCTGCTTCTGAAATTTATTGCAAAATTATTGTTCTCTGGGGAAATAATTACCATCCCTCGTACTGGTATGGGGGAGGTGTGTGTGTGTGTGTTTGTCAGCAGAGGAATTTGAGTTGAGGAGTTTAAAGGGAGCCTTTCGTTCACCGAGTCAGCATCCCAAAAAGAACGGGATGCTCATCTATTGATTCTTGGGTAAGGGTGGTGTCCTATTGATGGGAAATGCTGCTTTGATACGGTTTGCCTGCAAGCAAAGCTGGGCTGACCTGTGAGATTTGTGTATGAAATATAGGGATGGTGAATCCAGGCTCCTGGTAATTCTCATCTTGGGATTTTTGGCTTTTGGGGCTGTCGGTTGGCAATCCTTAAGCAAGGAAGAGGTGTTTAACATCTGGCAGGGCTGACCCTATTAGTAAGAGCCTTGATTTAAGGTGTCCTAACCTAAACCGTTTTCCAAAAGGAGGAGTTAATTATTGTGTATACCAAACAAAGGCTTTGCAAGAGGGAAATGAGTGGCAGGGGAGTTCCCCTGGCAGAGTAAGTGCCTGGCCTGAGACTGTGTTAACTCTCCAGGGAAGGATTTTGGTGGGATGCTGGAACAGATGTGCATCCCAGCACCCATTGAGGCTCTTCTAAATCAGCCCCCGTTTGGGTTCAGCAGCTGGGGATGGGAGCATTCCTCTGGCTTTTTAGGAACATGAGTGTTTGGTTTCAGAACAGTGGGGGTAGGCACTTACTGGGAAGTTGGAGTGCAGTCCAGGTCCTCCAAAATCAGACCAGAGTGTTTTGGTGAACTCCACATCTCCGGTGTGTGTTGTCCTCCCGCTGGTCATTAATGGACATAGAGCTTCCAGCCTGGTTATACACAGTAGCCTGCAGAAGGCCAAACTGGGAGGTTTCTTAGATCTCCTCTGGATATGTTTAGCAGTGCAAGTGAGAGCCAGTTGGATTTTACTGATTGTTTACTGCCTGCTGCACCTTGCAGTGCATGGAGGAAGGGGAAAGGAAAGGGTGGCTGCTGCTCAGCAGCTCCTGGATTCCCTGTCAGCTGCAAGAATCAGAAGAACAAAGTTGAATTTTGAAAGAATTTTGTTGAATCCACTAGTGGCTACAGCTGACAGAAGCTGGAGCTTCTGATGCTTGTAATAAATAGATGAGAAGCACAGGCTGTGGCATTCTGTGCTGCCTTTTGGGCCACAGCATGGAACGGGTGCCGCCAGTGCTCCCCAGGAGAAAGTGAGGACCAGGATGGCACCTCCAGTATCCTTGGAGCCTGCCTTGGCTCAGAACAGAAGTTTTAGACATACATAAATTACTGTTCATGTTAAGCTCTTTCTAACCCTTCACCAGTGTTCCAAGTGAATCCGAGGGATCACCTGTAAAAGTTCCTACATCTGTTTCCTTCCTTAGGCTCTGTAGGCAGCTCCTCAGTCGTTGCTTATGTCCCATTTGGGGCAGGGGTGGGGAATACTGTATTTTTTTTACATTTATTCAGTGTGTCTGGAACTTATCCTGGGTTTAAAGCACCTCACAAAATTTTAAAACAAGCCATTAACAAATACTAGATGCACTGGCTTCATGTTTCAGTTCATCCTTTTCCCTGGAGCTGATTTTAAATTATAGGTCTTTTTTCCCGAAAAAGTGAAGCACTTTGCCACACCAGCAGAAACCTGCACCCCCCTGACAGTTCTGCATCCCAACACGTCTGGAAGTGACCTTGCAATGGGGTGTGAGAGAAGATGGAGTACACTGTATGGTCTGAGCTTTGAGAAACTGAGGCTGGAGGAGCACTTTGTACTCAAGAGACCCTTAGGAGATCCCGTTCTCAAGTGCATGTGTCCTTGCTGAATTTAATCACTTTGGTGGTTCCATGCCAGGTATCTACTCCAGACTGCAAAATCTGAGCCAAAGCAATCCCAAAAAATCACAGAATCACAGAATCCTAGGGGTTGGAAGGGACCTTGAAAGATCATCCAGTGCAACCCCCCTGCCAGAGCAGGGTCACCTAGAGTCCATCACACAGGAACGCATCCAGGCGGGGTTTGAATGTCTCCAGCCAAGGAGAAATAGGGCTGGAGGGGTTGAGGCTGGGCAGAGGGGGAGGCTGGGACAACAGGATTTTGCAATAGTAACAAAAAAACCTAAAATAAAGGCAAAAGAACAATTCTGGTGATCTTTTCTTTAAAGCTGCGTGGCACACCCATGCTTCAGAGCAGAGGCATGGAAGCTGGCAAGGATCTGGCTTTTGTTTCAAGGATATGCCTTTTGCTGTTTCTGTCAAATTCCACCCGAATTTGGCAAAGCTGTCAGGCTGTAACAAAGTCAGTTTGGGCACATTCAGCAGCCAGGAGCTGGATGTTAGTGGTGTATAAGGCTCTGCTCAAGGAGCCACAGAGCCTCTGTGCGTCTGCCCCGGCCCTGGGGCAGGAGCGCTGTGGGGTGGAAGGTGAAGATGTGCTTTCCATGCTCTGCCTGCTCCTTCAGGGCTTTTGGAGGATGGCAAACACTTGTGCTAGGAAGCCTACACCTCTGTGATAGCTTATTTTTTCCTAAGCAGTCCTGAGGGTTCTCTGATCCTGGTGTCAACGAGAAGAGTGGCAGGGCAGGCAATGTGAGATGTGAGGACTGGCTGGGGAGCCAAGAGTTGGGTTGAAGTAGGCGAAGCTGGGCAGAGTCTCCCTTTTGTTATTCTCTCACTATCAACTTGATCTGTGCTAATTCCAGGCTAAATGTGTCCAGCTAAATAAAAATGCCAAGTGCCACAATGAAGGGTGCCCTAAAAACTCAAACATTGCAGCCTTTGATCATGTTCCTCTTCCCACGTCAGGGTCTGCTGTGCATGAATTTAAGAATTTTTTAGAATTAAAAAGACCAGGTTGGACAGAGCTTGGAGCAATCTGGTGTAGTAGGAGGTGTCCCTGCCCATGGCAGGGGACTGAATGAGCTTTAAGTTCCCTTCTGACCCAAACCATTCTGTGAAGACTAAGAATTCTACAGGATTTAAGATATCTGGGCAGGTTCTCAGCTGCTGAGGATTAGTACAACTTCATCAGTAATAGCTCTGTACTGATTTATACAGATAGCCTGGTCCTGTAGGCATCTTCCCACCTCTGTTATTTCCTGACATGCCTCGCACCTTTAAAGATAATAAAGATGTGGTCTGCTACTCTCAGCCCTGTCGGGAGGCTGAGGTTACTGATTAGTAGCCAAGAGCAGAATCTTTCTCTTCCTCTGTAAATTATCTTCATTTTACTGTGTTTTAAAATGCATCACTTGAAAGTCTGAAATATTTGACAGTCTGTAGATGTATTCAAACCACTGCTGCATTTAGCAATGGTCAAATATCTAGCTATATATTATATACTGTCACATATATTTAATATATGTGCAGACATGTCACCAGACAGAATAGTTATGTGGAAAATATTATAATAAATGTAAAAATTGTCATCATCTACTGATGAAAATGACCCTAATTTATTTAGACCACCGACATGTGTATATATATCTCTGCTGTGACACTTTATTCTATAATTTAAATAAATAACTTGGTTTTACTATTTGTTTCCAGCATGCACTGTGCCCTGGGATGAGATGGAACTTAGAATGCAGAAGGTATCAGGTGGAAATTAGCAGGTGCCTTTCACTTTCTAAATAGAGTGAAGTAAAGTTTGAATGAGTTCTAATATTCTTGAATATTTAAACACCCTGGGACATGTTGTATTTATGGGGGGATTTTATTTTGTTTAGCTTATTTGTGTGTTTTTTGCTTTTTCCCTGGTTTTGTTTTGTATTGACTTTGAAGGTAATTTTCTCCCTGAGACTTTCTGTGAAATCCTGGAAAGTGTTCATAAAGTCAAGCTGGCTGGTTTTGATGTGGTGCTTGGATGTTCATTCTCCACGCTGTAACAGAGTTGATTTTTGAGGTCAACAGGGCTACACTAACATAAAAAAAATGAATCACTTAAAATTTATCTTCTCTTTCAGTATACCAGCTAGCTAATGCAGCCAATGTGGCTTTTCCTCACTGATTTCTGTAGTCCACATTTGACTCTAGATTGGTGTGACATCGTCTAGAGACACAGTCCAGAAATATTCTTGCAGCTCCTGTGGAGTTAATTAATGACCTGCTCTTTGCAGTATTGAAATACAAGACACCAGTGAATCTTTCTGACTGGTAGTGAGACTCCTGGTATTAACAGTAAAGTAACAATTTTATTTTCTTCTGGTAATTTCTGTGTTCTGATCATTTCTCAGCCCACCAGATTTAACCATCTTACTAATGCGCTCTAAGATGTTCTGTACCAAATATTAAGATCAGCATTATTACAGTGTCAGCACTTCTCTGGTGTTAGCAGATATATTGTTTTCATTATATAAATCTAGTCCCCACACACTCGCTGCTTTCCAGTTTAATTAATCCGCCGTCACACCAACATTGCCAAGGAACCTGTAGGTATTTATAGAATGGCACCGTATTTTAATACACAAAAGATAAATATGGCTTGGAATATTACAAACTGTGCCACGAGTGGGATTAAAAAGTAAAGAATTAATTTAACTCAGTATTAGAAGCTATAGGCTGCCTTTAACACTTTTTACCTGGTGAAAAATGTTAACTGTCATTAATCAGACAGCAGATGAGCTTTAATTTTGAGTTCATCTTGCCCTTAGTACTCCTAGACTAGTCCCAGCGTGTGTTTGGGGAGGGGCTGTGTTCGAGCAGGCTGGGTCATTGGGAAGGTTGGCCATGGCTTGGTGGGGCAAGTGGATGCACAGTAGCTGTGTCTGAAATAGCACAAGAGTCTATTGCTGTTCACCTCTCCTTTTATGCCTGCATTTATAAAGTGTAGCACAGGTAGAGGGGGATTAAGCAGGGCAAAGATAACTTCAAGTACTCTTCTGTGCAGCAACCACAGGGATTGGATGCTAAAACTTCTCTGGAAAGAATTTTTTTATTTTTAGGGAGAGCATTTTGTTTGCTATGCAGAAGCTTGGATGGATAAATTTTCACCAGTGAGCAGCCAGCATTTTCCAGGAGCCACCATACAGTAAGAGAGGAAAAATCCCACAGCTCCCCAAAAGTGTCCAAAGATTCCCGATTCAGCTTGTCCTGAGCCAGAGCTGTTTGCATCAACCCCCCACAGGAAAAGGGAGAGAGTGGATTAGCCAGAGGCCCTTTGGCACTATTGGGAGGCAGAGGTGAAGTGGGAGAAGACCTCTCCTGCCTGGAACCATTTCTCTGAACTTCCTAGGCCCTTTTAGAAGCTGTTTGTGCTTTTGGCTCCTGGGAGCTGTGCTCTGCTGCTGAGTTACAAAGGATGGCACAGGGGCTTCCTCCTTGTTGTTAACATCCCCTAACTCTTGGACAATAAGCAGTGATGAATAACTTTTTCTTTACATCCATTCTCTGTGCTGTTTATGCTTTTGCAGACCTCTACTGATAACGTCCCCTCAATTATCTCCACCCCAAGCTGGAAGATCCTCACCTTTATAGACTCCTCTTGAAAGCCATCCTGCATGTCCTCACTGGCTCTCCCTTTGTCTTTGTATTCTTGGGGGTCCTTTGGAGATGAGTGACCAGAACCATATCCTACTTAAGAAGGAGGCTGCAGGTTTAGGTGATGATCAGGTTTTCCTTTTGGTCCCCATTCCCTTCCTCAGAGTACCCAATCCTCATTTTCCCTTTTAACTTCCACTGAGCTCTCCTTCCCATGGACTGCCTGCTTAGCCCCCCAGATCTCTTTCCTGCATATTTATAGCTAGTTTAAAGCCTATCCTTGTGTATTTATGACTCCAGTTATTTTCCCCAAGTGCATTACTTTGTATTTATTGACATGGAATTTCATTTGTCATTTTATCACTGAGTGCACAGAGTCCTTTTGCAGCTTTTCATGGTTACCTTTCGTTTGGCTGCTGATAGAAAATTATTGAAGCAGTGAAACTGTTTATCCCCTTTCCCAGGTCATTAATGAATATATTAAAGAGCAATAATTATTGGAGATTTCTTTGAAACATCTCTTCAACTGTGAGAAATGACCATTTTTTGTTTCTTTCATGCAGTTATTAAACCTCTTGCATGACAGCCTAGGTTCTGGAAAAGCTTTTGTTGAGGGACTTTGCTGAGAGGTTCTAGAAGATCCAAGTATGCACCATACTGCTTGTGTAATTTTTATCCCCACTGACTGACTCCTTTGGAGCCCCCTAACAGATTTGCAAGGCATGATGTTCCCCTATGAAAGTTAGATTAGATTTTCCTCAATTTATCATGTTTAGCCTTACCTTGAGTAATTCTATTTTTTATTAGGATTTTGACAGCTTTGGTCCATAAATTACTTGCTGATTTGTTTTTCTCACAAACCTTTCTTCTAGGGTCGGTAGTGTATTTGACATCTGCAATGTCTTTGGCATCAGGTGGATCTGAATGGTAGAGTTACAGTACCAGTAAGAGGTATTTTCATAGTCTGGTGTTTGAGTTCCTTTACAGTTCTTTGGGGAAGCAGAAATGAGAAGTGATGTGGTCACTTGGCTACCGTGCCTTTAAGAATCAAAAAATTTGGAGAAACCGGAGTGCCTTTGTGCAGGTGACAAAGTGTTGGACTTCGTACATCCCATAGTCTTACTCTATAATGGCCAGAGGGGCTTTTAAAACAAGATGAATTTTTCCTCAATAGACCAGTACATTGCAAAAAAACTTTGCAGGCTTTGGTTTGAAACAAATGATTGTGTATTTACATATGCAAAATAAAAAAGCAATTGCATTCTTAATAACAAATAGACGCTGGTAATCCTGCTGAAGAAAGTGCTTGTGGCACACTCCCCCCTCGTTTTTCCATTGAATACCCCAGCTGTTTTACTATTCCACATTTTTCTTCAAAATGCTGAAAGTGGGAAAGCCATGTTCCTACATAAAAGGGGTTGAAAATATTTTGATTTAACTCAAAGGCATTCGGGAGCAAGCAAATGCTGTCAAGTGTCTTCAGCCAGTAGATTTCAATTTGTATTTAATACTTGCATAACTTAAACATTAGCCAGGAGGATTTTTAAGCATTTTTTTCATTTAATTTGGCTTAAAAAACTAAAAAAGACTCCTCCTGGACTGAGATCTTGTATCTCAAGTTTCAGGCTGAAGTAAACTTTTACAGCCGAGTTGTAAAATAGCAGTTTATGAGACAAACTCTGCCAAAGCTTTAACTATAACTGTGCCAATGTGCCATTATAATAATCCAACAATAATCATGGTCCATTATATTAAATCACTCGCACAGACAAAGGCTGCTAACCTTTCCAAGTGGGAAAAAATGTTCCTTTCAAATCGGGGATAAATTCCAACTGAGAAGACCAAATGCTCAGCCTTTAAGTAGTGAATACATTTACTTCTCCCCAGGGCTCAAATAACCCAACATTTGGTAAATGTTTAACAAGGAGGAATTCTCCCTCCCATTTGCCCTTTTCTCATATACACTAGATTAACAAATTTAGTTTAACAAGAAGATCTGTGTTACCCCCTGGTATCCCTCAATTAGATCCTTCCTCCTGTTATTGCCATATCATCCCCGTCCATTTGTTTGATAAGAGGACCCAAGGTAATTAGCTGTGTGGCAGAAATTGTGCCTTCCACCAGCCCTACCTCTTTGACAAGCCTCCCACACGTGTGAAGAGGTGGTTGTGCTGTTGCTCTTTCCCTCCTGCATGGATTTTTTTAAGGGGAATCTCCTTTTTGTAGCATTTTGCAGAGGAGATTAAGCGAGCGTGGCATGTAACTCTTGACTCTGGTTGTGCTTCCCTGCAGCACGTCGGGAACTGAATCAAAGCCTCTGCAGGAATTCACAAATCCAGCTTAGAAGTCTCATGTTCAGTCCTAGATAAATGAACATTGTTGAGGGCAGAGTAACCGCAGGTGCTCTGGCACATTCAGGTAGTGCTGGGAGTCACCGATTCCTGTTGGCCTCTTATTTTCAGCTGGTTTTGCTGCATCTGGGTGCCCTGGTGTTGTTTCACATCACATCTGGTGAGCTGGATGGGTGGCAAAACTGTGTGTCCAGGCCAACACTGATGAACAGGTTTGAGGTTTGATGAAACCTTCCCTGATGTGGGTTTTGTTTTGTGGGGGATTTTCTTCCTGTTTGTGACATGAGCGGGCTTAGGCTGTAAAAGGAATCTGGGGCTCCCCTGTTGCTTCTGGGAATGTCTTAGAAACTTCAGAGCTACCAACTTCATCCCAAGATGCTCAGAGACGTTAATGCTTGTGAGGGCTGTGAGGAGGACAGGGTCAGGGTAAGAGGGAGCTGAATCCCATGCTGGTGATCTGAAATGCACCAAGCTGCTGCATTTAATTCCAGAACTAGAGCTTTTAGCTACATTAAACACTGGAAAGGCATTGGTGACAGCTGGCTAAAGTCTCTAATGCCTTTAACAGCCATCGGTGTTGCTGATGAATAAAACACCTTCCCATCCCTTAATCAGAGGTGAGACCTCACAGCTATTGCTGACCCTGGATAGAGGGTTCTCCTGCAGGTGGCTGTGTGTGCTGTTATTGCCACCACGTTTTGTACCTCATGGAGGGTTTCCCTCAGATCCAAGGTGTGAAGGCCTGGATGGGGTGGAAGTCAAAGAGGGTCGTTGTTGTGCTGGAGGATTGCTGAGATGGGAGCTGTGAGGTGCCGCTCCGTGCGCGTTTTGGCACCGCAGAATTCCTCTGTGAGCCGTGGAATTTCATCACTTCACCAGCCTGTTAGTGCTCAGTGACTTAAATATCCATGTCAAGAGAGCCCCTGGATCAGCTCAGCGCTGTGGTGATGACAAGGACTGTGGTGGTCTGCATCACTGTGGGACTGAGACTCCTCTTTGGGTTGGTGGGTCCCCAGCTGAGCACAGAGCCATCATTGTTCCAGGTGGCTTCTCCCTGGTTTCTGACCAGCTGACCTTCTGGGAGTGTTTCTTCTGGGACTTGCTTTTGTCATTTCTGTCTCCAACACCTCAAATTGGGTAATGGCAATGTCAGACTTCAGTTGGACTGGCTGTTGAAGCTGATAGTGAACGTGATAGCTTGCTTCTTCAGTGACACACATCACTGAGGGCTCGATGCTGAGCTGCTCGCTGTGAGAGATCGGGATTGTGCCATCGTCTCTGTGGAAGGGGTCTCTCATCCCAGGAGAGCACAGCCATGTTGTTCCTTGAGCTGGGATTTACTCTTTGGTAAAGCAAGCACCTCACCTGTGGCCATGCCTGGTCGCTTTGGTTACGCTTGCCAAGGTGATGGGGGAGACTCCTCAATGGAAAGGACAGAAATTTGCCTGTGAGCTCTGCAAATACATTGACTTCTCAGGAGTTTCTGCATGAAAAGGTCCTTCAAATGACATGTTTTATTTGTAACTAGCTCTTTTAATTGTTGGCAAAGGAATAAATTCTCACTTATTTGTATTTTTATGAATCAAACTGAATGAAATAATACAGCCTAGGTGCAAGGAGGTGCTGGAGGGCTCATTTGGATAAATAGCACTCTTCATTCTCAAGTTATTCACACAGTCGTTCTGCCGTACTGAGACATGAGAAAGCAAAACCATTCAAGTGCTTCAGTAACACTAAAGAAACCGATTCAGTGGGGTGGACTGCATAATAGAACTGTGTCAGGAGATAATCACTCCTCACTGCTACACAAATGCTCCAGCAGAAACGTGTCCTTGTCATAAAGATGCAATTACCGATGTCTCAGTGGTTTGATCAAAAGGTAAATAAATGCCCAGATGATGGAGTGAAGAGCCAGGATTTCCATCAGCTCCGTAACCGTTTCCTTGTATACAAGTGTGTACGTTCCCATTTTGCTCTACTGTCTTCCCGAGAAGGGAGGAGTCTTTCCAAATGCCTGGGAAAAATAACTCTTACAAAATACATGTGCATTCGTTTAAGGAATTGCAGAAATAAAATATGATATTTTGTGTGCTTGGCAGATCACTTTCACTTTTGGGGCTAATACAAAAAAATGAAGTCAGATCCCCAAATTCCCCATTCTGAAGGTTCAGGCATTTCAAGGCACCAAAGAGGCCTCTCTTTTTGGAATCTGCTTTGCCAGTAGCCTGTCCACTCAGCAGCTTTGCTATCTGACCTTGGGTTGGGATGGTCTTTTAATTTAGGTTCAAGCAGTACTTGATTCTGTAATATGCCGAGAATTTTCTGTGCATCCTCAAACTCCAGGAAGGTCTCTGAGTGATAGAGGTACTCAGGACCTTGCAAAATGTTTTTCATTTAACTGGTCCTATTGTTAGATGGACTATAATCTCTGCAAGGTCAGGGAGTGATTTCTGGGTCTATTTGTCAAGCAGGAACACGGCGAGGCTGGAGTTTTGTTGACAGCTCCTATGTATGTGCTTACTGTACTCTAATGTCTTCTGCTGGGTGGGCACAGGGAGAGCAAAGCTGTCTGCCTGCCTTCCTGGGTCAAGTGGAACAGTTTGGCTGGAGGGGAATATTGATCATTCCCAGGGAGCACTGAGTGTGTTTATCCAAGGGGACTTCCCGGAGCAATTCTCACTGTGGACAGAGGGAAGGATGTGAGGCTCGGAGAGCAGGAATTGAGCAGCATGAGCATAGGTTGGCCTGGGGGCTTGCAGAAAAGGAGACTTCTCCTGATGCCCCAGAGTTTGCTGCAGCCCAGGAACCTAGGGAAGGGTGGCTGGGGTGAGAGAGCCTTGCAGGAAAAGACCTGTTCTGTTAGGACAGGACAATTAGTTTACAAAGCCATTCTTTGTTCTCTGCTTGTATCACTGATTTGTAGCTATATTTAAGAGTCAATTTCTCCAGGTTCTGTTCCAATGGCATCCAGTGACAGAGCTACTGAGTGCCTTTGGAGTTGCTGATGGCTGTTTAAGGAGCAGGTTTAGTTCTGGCAGATGCAGGGCTCCTTCAGATGTGCTTGAAGTCACGCTGTGTTCAAACAAGGAGGGTGTTAAATCTTCCCAGTGCTGTCTGCTCCTCTTGAAATTCACCGAGTAGAGACCTCACCAGAGCAAGTGTTGGTCTGGGTCAGCAGTGTGAGATTGAGGAGATGCCAAAGGAGTCTGTCAATGAGCCTTGAGCCATGTTGTGCCAGGGCTAAAGTCCTTGTGGAGGAGGGTCAAAGGGATAAGAAGCCTTTAGAGTTTCTCTAGAGCACAGCATTTCATTGCCTCACCTAGGAGTGAGCCATGCCATGGTGGTGCAGGCTAATTCTGGGAACAGCTGTGTATTTTGTGCCACAAAGCCAGGCTGCACTACCAGGCTGACAGGAAAACTTCTGCCATGGAGTTGGTCTCCTGCTGCCCATGGAAGGTGTGAGGATCTGTGGTCGTCCAGAAAGACTGATAGAAGGTAGTCTGGTTCTGCTCAGAGGTTGGCTAAATGCTCTCCTATAAAACTGGGGTTTGTCTGAGAAAATGGTGTGAAAGATCTATAGGGAAATGCAGACTTTCCACTCCCTACGTGTCCTATATAAAATGACAGTTTTCCAGTGTCACTTGTAAATGATCCTTTCCTTGATGTGCAACTAGATGCCAGAGAATTTGGTACAAGCTTTTGCATTGCACTGAAGGCCATAAAAACATCAGAAATTCCTTTTTTGGTTGCAGAGAGCTAGCTGTCTAGCTTGGTGGGTAAGGCTGGCCGCCTTTGCCTGTTTTTATTGAATCCGTTTTTAGGTATGGGTTCAAAAATATCTTCCTCTTAACTACTTCCAAAAGGTCAATGGAAAGCACTGCTTCATCAGTTACACGAAACACTTCGGGGGGTGGGGAAGTATCAGAAATGAGTTGTCCTTTGAATTTCTCATAGCAAACATACTCAAAACCAGCCCCTCTGCTCTGAACGTGCCACAAACCAGTGTGTTTTCTTCCCTCCTTTCCTTTTTTGATACCTGATTTCAATACAAGACCATATTTTAGGCAGGGTTTTCTACTAGCACCATGCTGCCTGGAAACCTTGTAGACCTCCTCAGCCACCCCAGGTGGTGAGATGCTGGGGCAGCCTGGGGCTGTTGGGAGCAGCTCAGAGCGTTTACACAGCTTTATTTTTGGTTCCTCGCTTGCTCAAATGAAACTGTCTGATTAAGTAACACATAGGAAATAGATTTCAGTCCAAGTCTGAATCATCGAGTTACTCATTTAAAAAAAAAGTGTTGTCTTTTTGTTTTTTAAATCTATGATGCTGGCTCCTTTCTGTGTTGGTTTGCCCCCAAAGGGACGCTTGGGGAGTTCATTGGAATTAGGTGTGAATTCGCAGTGTATGAGCTGTGTAGACACCCCTGCATGGAATGAAAGCTGCCTGAAGCTGGCTTGGCTTTGAAAATGGATTTAGTCCACCCTAAGTCTCAGTAAGTGTTTCCTTGCTGAGATATAATTAGCTAATTAGCTGACTTAACTAATCCTGCTTTAAAATTAATTTGGATTATTTCCTTGGCTGTCCCCAGAGAGACAGAAGTGCTTGGCTCTCGTGGTGACTAATTCAGTTGAATTCTGGGAGGACACTACATATGCAATGGTGCTTCTGTAGCATCCCATCTTTTGAGCCTGGGTATCAGGCTGGGCAACAAACAACTCCTATCTAATCTAGACTTGCCACCCATTCAGTCTGTGCAGTTAACTTCCAAAGTCGTTACCGGAGCCAGGACTTGTATTTCAGGCACATCTGACCTTTTGCTTGAGCAATCAGGGCTCTAATTTCAAGTCAAGCCATGAGGTACAGGCTCAAGTTTCTTTTTAAATTGCCAGGCTCGAGTGCTGGGTACACAGCTAAAATTCCCCAACATCTCTGAAAATTCACATGCAGTCGGAGTCAAAAAATTCCAATTAATAAATTTATTGGATGGAGCTTCAGCGAAGATGGTAGATCTCAGCCTAGAGCAGGGGTGGAAGAAGTTCCTGGACAGGATGGATGTTCCCTGCTTGTGTAGGGTCTGATGAATTGTAGCTTTTGAAGACATTCCTGAAACATTAGGGGTTTTTTTTTGAGAATTCACTGAGAATGGACTGGAAAAGGGTAGAGGAATGCATGTGCTTTAATGGAGAAAGGAAAAGAGATTAAGCCAGATGAGACTCCTCTGAGTGCAAAACTAGTTGGTTAATTGTATCCAGAGTATCGTTATCAGCATTCCCCTATCCAATTGGAAGAATGTGATGTGTAATATTCCATAGCTATCTGTCCTGCTTCCAGCTCTGTTCAGTGTTCTCATTAATGACTTGCACAGTGCAGTACAGGGTATGCTTATTAAATTTGCAGACAACATGAAGCTATAAGGGCCTGCAAATATACTGGAGGACTGGATTAGGAATTTAGGAAGGACTCTACAAGCTGAGGAACTGGGCCAAAATAACAAAAAATAGAGAATAATGTTCAACTGGGGACTGACTTCAGAAGTAATCAACTGCATGAGTGTGGGATATGTAACCACTGGGCAGGTGATGACACTTTAGAGAAGTTTTGGTGAATCACAAGTGCATAAAAATTTAAGAAACACACAACACCTCATGTTATTGCAAAGAAAGACAGTCCTGGTGCTAGGAACATATTGAGCATCTACCTCTGAAGACACTAGATGTACTGCTCGGCACTGTTAAGGTCTCAGCTAGGTTTGCTGCTGTTCTTCAAGGAGTGTGAGTCAGTGGGAAAGAGTCCAGAGGATGACAGTGAGAATAATCAGAGGTCTGGAAAAGGTGGTTTATGAGGAGAAACTGGAAAAAGTAAAGTTCTTGTCTTCTAAGAGACATTATCTGCACTTAGATATTCTTCAGTACATTAAAGGCTTTTGAAAAAATAAAATCAATTGCCTCTTTTACAAGTTTGTTGGGGCCAAAATTGGGGCAGGAGAGTTCCAGATTAGATGCTAGGAAAACTCCAGAAATAATGATAGCAATGGAGTAGGGCAGATTGCCGGATGAAGCCATGAAATTTGTTATTGGTAGCCAGTAGGAACAGGTTAGAAGAACATGTATCAGCAATGCAGTGTATATCATCAGCCCTGTTGTGCAGGATGGCTGGGGAGAGGTGCATTAGAGGACTTCTTGAGGTCTTTTTTGGTCTTGTGATTTGAGAGCAATCACTACAGCACTCAGAATAATGTCCAGAGGCAGCAGTTACTCTATTAGATATTTATGTTACCGTTCAAATCTTTGCAAGTAATTACTTTAGTTTTATTAATTCTAGACTCTCTATGTAGTAGGTGGGTCAGGATCAGGATGCTGTGAGAACAGATCACGTGTTCACACATGGTCACCTGCTTTCCAAACACAGCAGTGTCTTCTATGAAACTTTGCAATCATATTATTAAGTTCCAAAATGGATCTCTGACTAGAACTTGGCCATATTTTTTCCTATCAAATTTACATTGAATCTGGTGAACAATTTCGGTCAAAAATCTTTGTTTTGATGTTTGTCAAGCAAAGCATTCTGATTTTCTGTGGTGGATTGACAAAGAATCCATCCCTGAACACTACATCAGAAGCTCTTGTTCTCTTATCACTTCTATTCTACAGCTGTTACCTCTACATAAACCTAAAGATCTGTGTAGGATCCCACCTCTCTGGCAGTGTTCAAGACCATGTTGAATGGGGCTTGGAGCAACCTGGTCTAGTAAGAGGTGTTCCTGCCTGGGGTGGGGGTTGGAACTAGATGGTCTTAAAGGTCCTTTCTGACCCATACCAGCCTGGGATTCTATAGGCAGGTGGGATGGATGAACCCACAATTAGCTTTTTTCCCTTCTGACATGAGACACCACTAAAATTAGAATCTGCCTAGGAAATGCAACGTAGTGTTTCAAAAGGAAAGCTGGGGGACAGTTCACAGTTTTTGTAAGGTAAATACTAATTTATATTCCTTGGTTTAACACATTGAAACATCTAAAAACTTGTAAATCTCTCAAACTTTTGTCATCCCTGGAAATACCGTTTTCTTTATATACTCAAATGTTGTCTTGGCTTTTATGTCTAAAATATTTGCAAGGGAAGAGCAGAGCATTCTCTTTTCTGTGATTTGGAAGTAGTGAGTGAGTTTGGAGCAGCCATTGAATGGTTCATTGTGGATGCACGTGCCTCTGCATGTCTAGGTAATCACAGTGGTTTCTTTTACACAATTCTTCAAAGTCCTGGGTGAGATCTGGGCTCTGTGGATGTCGGTGCAGTAAATTAATGTAATTCAAGATGCAGAGGAAGGAAAGAAACGTTTATTTTACAGATGGGGAACTGAATAATACAGAACTAAGAGACTGTCCAAAAATAATACAAAAAAACCATGGCAGAACATGGATTCAAGCCTGAACTTTGCGATAACTCACTCGGATCCCTAATTACATGGCTGTTGTTAACTTTCCAAGTTGTTGTCTTATATGTCATCATAGCACTTAGACCTTAAACTATTTTGCTATTAAATTAAACCTCTCTTCGCTCTACTGGAACACAGCACTGGAACACCAGTGTGACCGACTCAAAAATGGTGATTTCACACCAAAGGGAGACGTGGCCAAATGGACACGGCGCAGTCTTGCATCAGGCTGACCCATGAGGTGTCACATAGAGAAGTGCCACATTGCTGCTTTCCTGCACCCCTGTGATGGATCTCACACTTGTCGCTGCAGCCCTCGGTGTGACTACTGCCACGGTTATCTTGGGGATCCTTGGCTGGAGGCGTGGAGGCCAGCTGTGCTATTAGAGAAGTGCCACCGTGGGAAGCCAGAGCTGCAGCCAACGTGCCTGTGATATTGGCGCTGCTTCTGACAGTCTTGGATGCCTCCTCTTTGTTGCTCTCCTCTTTCCTGCTCTTTCTTTCCCCAGCCCATTAAATTGCACAGGTCAGATGAAAATTTCTATTCGGCAATTATTCCCCCACCACCACCACCTCCCCATACTTTCAACCATAGGAACTTGTTCAAGGAGAAATGTGCTATCTCCGAGACGTAGGTGGGTGTGTGAAAGAGTGCACCAAGTCAGGCCTTTCTTCAGGTTAAGAAAACAGCAAACCCGTTCTGTGACATTCTCTCATCCTCCGGTGACCCGCGCGAGGCACAGGGAGTGTTACACAGGTACCTGGAGCAAAAACAAAGCCGAAAATCATCTAAAACTGCAACTATTGGGTGGGGTTGGAGTGAATGAGCAGGTTTACACCAAAGCAAAATTATCCTGGCTTGCGTTCCTGCCCTGTTTCACAAGCATAAGCAGGTTTTGGGATAGGAAACTTCCAAGGAGAAGGGTGGAAGAGTGGGAAACGGCGATTCAGAAGTCAGTGGCTTTCCCTGAAGCAGCCCAGTTGCTTCCCAGCTGCCCGATTTGCCAGTTTTTGGCAGGGATTTAAACACTGAGTATCTGTTGACTGTCAGGCCGGAGCTGTCAGTCACCTGCGTTCAGGTTAATGCTTCAGGGAGCTGGCCAGACTCCAGGGGATAACTCGCCTAAATAAAGATATCATTGCTCTTTCATTGGAACTGGATGTCCTTCCCTCCTCCCGCAGTCTGTTGCTCCTTCTTTGTGCTGTAGGGAAGTGGGATGGCTCTGTGCAGCTTGGGGACATCCCGATCCAGACCAAAATTTCATATCCCTGATGGAAAAAAAGCAACAAAACACAACATGGCTTCAATCTAGCAACCTTGACATGAAGAGTGGCCCAGATTAGTGTGTGCCTGTGCTTTTCTTTTTTTTCAGAACAGGATGAACTGAACAGATAGGCTGAAAAATGTAGTGAGTAATATGTGTAAACTCAAGCCTTTGGTATGCAGCCTAATCTGGCACAGCACCCAACTTGCCTGACTAATCTGTTTTGTGTCAGCATGACGAGGTTTGTTGGAAGTGATGATATCTCTTAGTAGACAAAGTAATTTAGTTGGCTATCTATGAGTAACATTAGACAAGCTTTCAGGCACATCAGCCCTTCTGCAGGCCACCTGAAAGCTTAAAAGAAGGCATAGCCTTTGCTTTAAGCAGTTGGGAGCTCCAAGCTTGCCTGCTCTCCATCTTTTCTGCTTGGTCTAATGAAGGGTTTACTCTACCTTGTCTACCTGATGTGTAGAGGCCATCTTATCCACCCAGGAGTATAATATTTTTTTTCTGTTGGGACGTTATTCTGTGTTAACAGCAAGAATTTCAGAGCAGCTGGATTTGGGAGGTTTTAGGTTTCGGGATACCCAGCTTTCCTTTGGTCATTTGTTCTGTGTTGTCTTAAAATCAGACATCACGAGAAGCTCTGAATTTGAGTACCCCAAAGGAGATGTCTCAAGTCAGTAACCACTATCGATAAGCACAAGTTTTGAAGTTAATTGCAATAAGATAAAGCACAATAGATTAGTTAAGCTGCTCTCCTTCTGTGCTGTTTGCCTTCAATAAAGAAGAAATGAAGCTACTTAGTCACTTGCCTGTGTTGTTGGTTAGAAGTGATAATGTCAGATAGCTACCAAATGCTTTACAACAATAACAAAATCTACTAACTGAGTAAAGGAACTGGAATACTCAAACTGGAGCTGGGAAAAGAGTAATGAAAACCACCCTCTCTCATGAATAGTTTTGGTCCTCATTATAGATTAGTAGTTTTGTGAGATGATGTAGAAATGTTCCTTATTATCACAGCTTTATTGCCTACCTCTGTACATCTGTTCCAAAATTCATTTCAAAATGGCCAGACATTTCAATAATCCGGTGTGGCTTGGAATTTTCATATTGTTTCTGGTGCATTAAAATCTGGATGGAAAGCTGGTACTTTTAAATTTACAATTGCACAGACCGTACAACATCTGGGTAGCTTTGCTCTATTGCTTTCCCTGTTCCTTTAAATTTAGACTGAAGTTATGATGTGCATGAAAGGCTAAAGACCTTGTGTGTGGCAGGTGTTATTTCAAGCTGACAAAAATTCAGTAATATGTTCATTTTACTTTGATATGGCCTCTTACAAAATACATAAAGCTCTGCTTCAAACCTTGGCAAAAATTGTTTTATTTTTAAAACAGGCAAATAGAGGATCTTCTGGACTAGGAGAAATTACAAATCAATGTATGCATGTGCATGCATGTGTGTATTTATATAAAAAAATACAGCCACAAAATTGTTCCCTAAAGTTAGTTATTTATTATTCTTTTAGATTAATACTTCATCCCTTCTCTATTGAGGCACAATTTCTGGAGGATCAGTGAAATGTGTTGGGGTTTTTTTCTGAGATTGATCACACTAAGGCAAACTGCAAACTTTTAAGTTCTATAAGTTCCTTAGGATTAGTTGTGTAATTAATTAATTGCTCATTATTGCTAGTCGAACATCATACTGTGACTTAAACTGATCTGTATAGAGGAATCTTCAGCAGAGTGAAACCTCCTTGTTCCACTGGTCCCCACTGAGCTTTGCTGCTTTACGTGAGCTAAGATATAGTGGGTATAAGCATTTTCTGCCCCAACACATCCATGGCATCCTCAATATAGTCTTTATTAGGAGCTCTCTTTACTCTAGAGGCTTGGTACTTGTAGTTCTAGTTAAAAAACAAAATCTTAATTCATAAATATGAGAATGTAGGTGTTGCATTCACCCTCCCCATGTCTGATCGAGCCCAGATCTTTGGGGGAAAACTATTTCTCTCTTAAATACTGCACACCTAAAGCTGCTTAACAAGTCAGTGGGGTTTTCTGTGTTGCTGCTTGTGTTTAGCAAGAGAAAAAAGGACTTTGGGGAAAGCCATGCGTGTGCGTCTCTAAGTGCACGTAACTAAATCCCAACTAATGATTACTCCTTAATCCCCTGGAGTCGCTGTAACCTCCATCGTGAGACGTATCAGAGGGTGCCTCCGGACGAAATGCTGATTAAAACTCCAATCCTGGTTGTGTTTGGCGTTGCTTTCCAAGGTGGGTATAGTGCTGCTTTGCCAGAACAGGTCTGCTCAAGCTGCATTTTCAACCTGACCTTCTCCTCACCCCTAATAACTTCCTGGTTCCTTGGTCAGAGGGAGATTTACGAGCAAGAACAAAGCGTGATGTGTCTGTCCCAGCAGCGAGGGAAACCAGAAAACTTATTAAGGGAGAAGGGAGGGGGAGAGAAGAGAGGGAATGAGAAGGAAGGGAGGCTGAAAGCAAGTCCTGGTTTCAGACAGAAGCACCTCAGCTTCTGTTCTACTGTAATTACCCAGCCACTGAAGAAATAAAATGTTGAAAAATCAATTTTATCAAAAAATCAATTTTTTTAAACAATTTGAAGAGTGCTCGTAATTTTAAATCTCTCTACAATATACACGTTCAGAGCCCTGATCACCTTCAAAGTGAAGTGATCCAATAATTTCAAATTGTTCCGCACAGAAAAGGCTCCGAACCCCCACTTCACTTCCAAATGGAAGCAATCTTGGAAATGTGAAGCACACCAATAATTTTAAATAGCTCTCTCTGTCCAACCCTGCCTGTATTTCCATGAAGTTCCTACAACTCAAAAATTTCAGTTTCTTTACATTGAAAGAATTTCTGCTTATAATCTATAAAGGTGATTTTGTCTACTAGGTTAAAAGATTTTTATTTTTTTAAGTTAAAACCAAGAAGAGTTTTCTTGGGTTTTTGGTTACTGAAATTATGGATCTTTGCCCATTAAAAATGTTTCCATTTGTTCCTGTATTAGTCCAGCCAAAAAGCACAAATTGATGAGTATAGGTATTATAATTTCCTAACTTACAGCTCTGTGCAGAAAGTGATTTTATATTGAATTGTAATTTCATTCACAAGGGCTTTAGACATTATATAATTAAAATACCTCGATCCTCTTCAAATTAGAAAAGCAAATTGTTACATATCATAAGTAGGTGCTTTTCACTCTAATGACAGTCACTTAGATGATTTATGACATACATTATTTTATATCAAAGTACAATGAAATAGGCATTACCAAAGGTAATCTCAGTAATGTCTGAAAAGGGATCTCAAACCTCAGTGCAACAATGAATGCAGTATTTAAAATGCAAAACCCAAAGACATTATTATGGTTTTGATTTCTTATGCCACAGCTTCTCCTGATCTGTTATATTAGTGCAGCAGTACAAAGGGTGTTTTGGATGTATTTGGCTAAGATAACAGATGGGAAAAATGAAATATAAAGTCAGACTTTATGCAGAAATTGTTATCAAAGGGATGATAAAGTAAAACTGCATAATCGCAAGGAAAAACAAATTGATGATGTACAAACTGAAATATACTGAGCTCATGGAATATGTTCATTTCCAGCTCTCAGGCCCTTGCATTATTAAAATGCATAATAAAATAAAATGCTTGGATAATGTATAAACAAATCAGACCAAAGTAGCTTCTTGAATATGATTCTCATATTTCTGTATTCTAGATGAGGATTATCCCTTCTTTCCCCACCCTGGAGAGAATCCCCCTGTCCTCTGCATCCTTCGCAGCGGGCAAATGCATCCCTGTGACACTGCATCAGAGCTGGGACAAATGGCCATAAATGAGAACAAATGGCTGTACGTTGGCCATGAATATGTTTAGGCTGGAGATGAGAAAAAGTTGCCTAATCATCTGAAGGGTGAGACTGGAGCAGCCTTCCTGCAGGAGTAATTGGAATTCTTTTTTTTAAATAAAAGAAAAATTAGGAAGCTAAATAGATTTTTGAGTGAGAGGTTGAGATTTTGAGATGGTTGCTTGTGGTGTTACAGGACCTGTAAGGTTGCTTATGGTGTCAGCACTGCACCTCCTGGTTTTCCCTCTGTGGCTTGCTGGAGCACGGCCGCTTCCCATCCCTGTAAAGACTTCACTGGGAATCAGACCCCAGGACTTCACTCTGAATCAGTCCAGAGTGAAAACCTCCACGGTAGAGTTTGATACCTCTATGTGACATTATCAGCCTTGCAGATCATCTCCTATGCTGGTTGCTGAATGGATCTACTTGTGTGCAAAGTGGGAAGGTCTTGGTGTGCAAGGGCCCAAAAGTCATGGAAGCTGATGGGAATGGTGTCTGTGTAAGCAGATTAATGCCAGAGCTCCTTGGCTTGGGATGAGCAACAGTCAGGATTTCAGCAGTTCTGGTGTGTGGGATTCAAGAGCACAGAGGGGTGAGCAGCAGAGACCCCACAAGAATAACTGAAGGATTGGGAAACCTGATTTACTGTGGAGAGCTTAGGAATCCCAGTCTGGTTAGTTGGGAGACCTGATCACCTTCTGGGAGAACATATGTGGAGGGCACAAGGGTCATGTGAAATCTGCCAGATCCCAGTGCAGTCCCCAGAAGGGGTTTCAAGAGACTCCCCAGCCTGTCCTCCAGGGCAGCTCTGTCCCCACTCTATCCTCTGTGCCCAACCCATGCTGGTAGAGCTGGGTCAGGTCAGACTCAAAGGTAGCTGGGTGAAGATCATGAGCTCCCTAAAGGCTGAGAGGGAAAGGTGACACATTCTTCATGGTGAAAAAGGTTCAAAAGGAGATCTCTGGATTTTCTGAGAGAGATCTTTCCAGGGATCAACTCTGGAAGCACTGTGGCCTGCACCAGCTGAGCATGTTGGTCCCCCATGGGTTCATAATCAATGGCTTTGTGGTCTGGTGCTTGCTTACGGAGGCCCAGCCTGAATGTGCTTAGCAGTTTGCCTCTCATTTGCGTCACTGGCTAAATAAAGATGAATACCATTTTTTTTTCTCTCTTTTCAAGAGGAGCCATTAATTTTATAAGGGAGGAGAGCAATTTAAAGACATATAATTAAGAGCATGTTTTTAAAAAAATCAGGAGACTTTTTTTTCAATGCTCAGCAGCCATAACTGGGGAGAAAATTGTAAAGGCTCTTAAATGGCAGCAGTCAGATTTCCAGAGCATCCTCAGCAACAAGAGTTCCCATCACTCAGAAACACTGGTCACACTTTTAAGTAGCAAAATGGAGTCTTGGGAGGTTTAGAAACCTAATAAATTCACATTTAATTTTGAATTAAATTCCCTTCCCATGCATGTACTCAAAGTGCTGCTTGGAATAAACACTATTTCCAGAAAAATAAAACAAATAACTTTATCTTGATGCTAATTTCAGATTTAGGCCAGACTGTGGTTTGTTCCTTGTACCAGCAGAAATACTGCCATGTATGTCAGAAGCATCCACCAACTTCAAGTGGTGTTTTATCTATGCAGCTTGATAACACCCAGCTGTTTGGTTGCTGGGGTCACCTTTAGGTCTAGCAAAGCTCTCACTTACAACAGGTTGTTGTCCACAAACACCTTGTCCAGGGCAGCACTGCTATTGGATGTTTAATAAGTACTCAGGATCTTGAGATGGTGTTTTTTGGAAACTTTGAAGCCTTCTGGTTGAGGCTGTTGCCATCATTATACAGCTCAACTTCACCATTTTCCTCAGGTCGATGTGTTTTATTTTGTACAAGTTAGAGAAAAATCGAGGTTGATGAGAAAGTATTTGTGCTTCTGGATAAAGTGTTTTACTCTGGGGACAATTAGGAGAAAAAAGAAGGGGAGATTTCCTGGGTGACAGCAACTGATTGTGATGGGTATGGTTAAGGAATCAAGTCTGATCAGTCTCTATATCTACATACTTTATTTTGACAGTCCAGGTGCCCTGGCTTTTCTGTTCCAGCCTGGCTGGAGGAGATGTCCCAAGAGGACCAGAAGCCCTTTCTTCCTATGTTACTCCAACCTTGCTGCTTCAGAGCTGTACACATACTGTAGAGGAGACAGGCATGGTGGAGAGGACCTTCTTAGGCTGGATATTAGGAAAATTTTTTTTATGGAAAGGGTGGTCAGACATTGACACAGGCTGCCCAGGGAAGTGGTGGAGTCACTGTCCCTGGAGGTGTTCAAAGAGTGTTTGCATGTGGCCCTTGGGGACATGGTTTAGTGGTGGACTTGGCATTCCTGGGTTGATGGTTGGACTCGATAATCTTGAAGGTCTTTTCCAACCGGAGTGATTCTAGTTCTTCTGGTCCAGGTCCTGTTATCAAATGGGAGAGGAATGCTAGAGAGCCATGAAAACTCAGTGGCTATTCAGTGGTGCACACTACTGCTGAACTTTGGGAAGCAGCAATTCATCTGCCCCCAGGGAACTGGGCTTCCCTGCTTTGCTCCATTGAGCGTGGGTTTTGGGGAGCACATGCAACTCACAGAGCCTGGGAGGCAATGTGGGTCTCCCACAGAGCAGGATCCCTTCACAGATGGTGAAGGGCTACACTGATTTGTTTCTACTTGGGGTTGACACAGCACCATTCTCCCCCGCCTTGCTTGGGTGCCATGCTGCAAGTGATTTTGAGAAGAAATAATACGTGTTCTTGCTCCAACATGATATAAAAATGTCTTTATATTAGAAAGTCTATATTTTATTGAGGTTTGCTTCGTATTAGTGTCATAGAAGACCTTGATTTCAATATAACAATATGAAAGTGCACGTGTAATTTCTCTTCTGATCACATTAATGCTAAACCACTGTACGTGGTAGTAATGTTAAACTAATGTGACAGAATAATATAAGTATAAAGTGATGTAAAACCATTAATATTATATAAAGTTATTCATTTTATGCAAAGGATTCTAAGGAGTAATTTGAATAAAATTCCTTGTCTCTTTCTCTGATCTAGTTGAGCTACTTTGATCAAAAGATGGTAAGTCTGATCAACAAACTTCATATTAGCTGATTTCCATACAATGACTTCTTGTTCTTACTCCTGCTCATGGTGCAGCTCAAACGGAGTTCATTGCTGTCAGGAGTTCTGGTGTCTGATCTTTAGGTACGGAGAGAGGAGGTGTGAGATCAGAGGTGAATCAATTTATTGAGTATTGGTAACCTGGCCCGTTTGGGCACGCACGTTTGCTCTAGTCAAGTTTAAAGGGTCTGTAAAACTTTAGTGGATCAGACTGTGAATGTTTAAAGGTATGAGTTGCTCCTTAAATACAATGGAGCAAGTTGCAACACTGGCAAAAATGACTGTGTGCTGAGTGTAAAAGTAACCTCATTCACAGCAGATTTTGGTTTCGCTCAGAGAGCTGCACAACGTTTATTTTAACTCCCTGCACACTTTAGGTCTTTGATTAAACAAAGTGGGAGCCGGCTGATATCAGGACGTGCATTTCCCCCATTGAATCAGATGGCTGAGGACAGCCAACAAGAACATACCGTGTGTGAGAAGCCAGATTTCCAGTGCAGTGAAACGAGGGGTTGTAAGGCTGTGGTTTCAGGAACGGCCTGTCTTTTTGTGGCTTTGGGTTCAGCCTATTATTTGTCAGATTTTTATAAGAACATTATTGCTTTAAGAAAAAAAAAATAAACCCTGAGAAATTACTCTCAGTCTAACGAGTTCTTTTCCACTGACTACAGACATCATTAGGGGATGGCTATAGCCCGAGGCTGTGCATGAACTTTTTCTTCTAACTGTACACTTTATGTATAATTTAGCTTTCTTGCCTAAATTATTCAAGCAAATAGTGAGGGAAAATAATGGAGTTCACTGAAACCTTCCACAGTATTAAAATAAAACAGTTTTTTACGTTGATTTGAATTTTTAAGCTTTTTAATCATGGATTTCAAATGGAATACGCATGTCTTCAGCTCTTCTCTGCTTGTCCCCCTGTGCCTTTTTTCAGTCAAAGAAAAGAAGAAAGGAAATGAACTTCAGCAAATATCCCATTAATTAATAAATGTTACTTATGACTACTTGAGGTAGAAGTAGTGGTAGTTAAGCAAAACCTATAGACATGGAAAATACATTCAGCAAGTGTTATACTACAGGC
Source organism: Aegotheles bennettii (assembly GCA_013398125.1). Lineage (NCBI taxonomy): Eukaryota > Metazoa > Chordata > Aves > Caprimulgiformes > Aegothelidae > Aegotheles > Aegotheles bennettii. The sequence continues at coordinate 314,560 of VZRW01012396.1, forward strand.
TGTGTTATCTCTCTCACCCCAAATAAGGCCAGTACCAAGCATGTTTGAATACTGGTGAGTTGCTTTAAGCTTGAAAATACTGATAGGGAATTTTGTGCAATAAAGAAAAACTCTAAAAATTAGCACAAAGGCTATAATTGTTTAGATAATATTTTCCTAGTTTAATATTAATCTTCAAAATACTCTTGCTTTGAAATGTAGGGGCCCAATCCTATGCTAGGAAATTGGTACAGCTTCAGGAGACCCTGCAGATTTCTTCCAGGTGAAGAACTAGCACTTAAATGTTTGCTGTTGTAGCCAGTCCTCTGCAGTCATGTGCTACAAATTCACTTTATAGGTTCTTGCTGATGCTGGTACTAATGTGATAAGTACTATATCTAAATCTGGATACATCTAATGTCTGTGTTTGTCAAGGGGCTTTGGATTAATCCAAAGAAGTCAGGTATGTTTGATGTCTCTCAGTGCCTGGTGTAGCTACTGTCACCCAGCACTGTTCTTACAGTGTGGCACCTCGTGGATTAATTACTTAATTACTCAGAAGTACTGAGTGGTTTGGTTAAGAAGCTTTTCCCAGTCTGAGTTTGTAACTAGGGTGTCCTTCCAGACCTGGAAACCAGGTTGGATTTAAAAAAAAAAACCAAACGAAAACAAACAAAAAAACCCCAAACAAACAAAAAACCCCAAACAAACAAAAAAACCCCAAACAAACAACAACAAAATCAGACAAACCAACAAAACAAAACCAAGAAGTGTGTTTGGTGAGATTTTATTATTTATGAGCTTGCCAAAGAAGGAAATACTGTACTTAGTCAAAGCCCTTCACAAAAGTCACAAAGCAAATGGACAGGCAAGAATAAAGGAAAGTCTGATGAACTTTTATCTGAGTTATTGCAATGGCATTGTGTGGCATGGATTAAAAAAAAAGTTTGTTCTTGGATTTTGTGAGTTCTGCTGCACTGCCTCCTGCTCTTTTGAGTTCTCAGTCTCAAGAAATTAGATACATACAAATTATTTGCCTTTTAATTTGAGTGCCCAGCGAATGTGGCACTGAACTCTGAACCAAGCTGGGGGGGTCCTCACGTCCAAACATTGCAGCTCTTCTGCATTTTCATTGCAAGCTGCTGGCATGGCACAGGTAGCAGCAGGCAGAGATGTCTGGGAACCACTGGTAATTCCTTTAGAGTTATCCAAACTGTCCTTTGGAGACAACTCTGAAAAGATGTTCACCCTAGATTCTTTATCTCTACGTTTTTTTCTTTCATGACTGTTTCTTTAAAGGGGGCAGTTGTGTTCTGATAAGAGCAGACTTTTTTTAACGTTTTGGGTTCATTTAAAAGCTGTTGTCCACATTGCAAGGATATTTTGTCTCACTGTTAGGCTCAATGTATGCTTCAGCTGCTTGCAGTCACTTCTGCACACGCATGCATCGCGTCAGTTGCAGAAATTAATGAAGCCAAATACTTCAGATTTAATTCAGTACAATTCTCAGTATGAACATTCTGTGTTTGCTGAAGGACTTTATGAAGCGTGGTGATTTTTGCAATGATGGCTATTGACTGTAAACTTAGCAAAGGAGCAGTAAGTAGAGCTGTTCAACCTGGAGCATCTTCTCTTATTTGCATTTTGGTCTTACAGCTATGCAGTGTTTGGTGTTGCACAAGAAACTGATATTCACTTATTATCATGCACAGTGCATCAGTCTTTTCTCCTCTAGTTAACATAAGAGATGGTACACAATCTTGATGTAGTGGTTCAGTGGAAAGTAACTTTTTACTTGTCTACATTTATTTGGTTGCTCTTGAGTCTTCAGTACTGGGGGAGGGAGGGGGAATTCAGTTAAAGCAAGGAAAAATTACAGAATTGGGAAGAATAATATTCAAGTGAAAGCATACGAATCTGAGCTGCTCAGTTAATTACCCAGTAAGGTCTAGACTGTGAAATCCTTTGACAGTACGACATCCTTTTCCCACTAAACTCTTGCTTGCCAACACCCAGCTCAACATCACATGAGAAAATTCTCCTTCCAGGGATGTTGGACATATCGTACATCCGCAAGATCAGCATGGAACTACTCAACTCCCTGTTTGTGTCAGGAGATTTAAATGTGTGGTGAAGCCAAAATGATTTCTCATTACATCCTGCAGAATAGCTGTTTCCTTTTTCTCCTTCTGCACCACAATTTTTCTTTCCTTTTATTAAACTTGTTTGACTAGCAATAGGTTTCAGGTCGTGTTGGCATTTCATGGTAATCTATCATTTGTCTGCCTTCATGGGGTGATCTGTCAGCTAAAAATCCAAGTGTCTTGAGCATTCCTGACTCGTGTTTGCTGTCACAAGCAGAGAAATCTGTGTCATCCTCATCTGTACTTTTCTGAAACAAAATTTCAACCTTTTTTAGTTCCAGACCTGAGGCAGAGTTTCTCATCAGGAGAGGAAAAAGCAGCTCTGCTTAAGTGTCCCGTGGACGTGATGAAGCACACTTACAGTGCATCCAACAAATAGAATTTTTATGTCTCACTCAGCCCTTGTCACTTCAGCCAGGGATGGATTCATGGCAGAGCTGATGGGGCTATGGCCCCATCCCCCTCCAGATGCTACCGGACCCTGGCTTCTCCTGTGAGCACTGAAACCTCCTCTGTGGCTCACAGCCAGAGGGTGGTGTGAGGATGCATTACCTGGGGAGAGCTCAAGGAGTTCCCCATGTGTCACAGGGGCACCATCTTCAGAGATGGTGCATACACGCCCATGCCTGGCCCCTGCCCATCTCCTCACCTGTGTCTTGCTCCTTCTCGTAAACGTTTGGGAGCTTTTGCTGTTTTGCAGAATGTGGTACTTAAGAGGAGAAAAGTCTCTGTTTTGCTCCTGCTTTTCTGTGTTAGAAACTGGCCATTTGGAAACACTAACAGGTCCATCAGCTACCGTCATGTTCAGAGTTTGGTTTTGCTGCAGGCTCCCTGACTTTGCAATGGCTCCATGCAGATCCTTGCCCTGCTCTCCCTGACTGTTGCATCCAATTCAAGCTGGTTTGCTGCAGAGCTCTGCATTTCATCTTCCTGCCTCTCTAACTTGCATTGACCAAAAACTTGCTTCTTCCACCTATTTTTTTTTTCTTAGCAGTCCTGCAGTTTGGCCTGGGCACGAAGGACATCTTGAGTTGCTTCTTGTCCTAATATTCCAGTTGAATTTCTCTGTATTACTAAACAGACTTAACTTGAATTGCTTTTAAACATTGAAGGCTAATTAGTGACATTTCTGTCGCTCTGAAAATGCACACAGATGTAATTCCAGTCTGGCTGGGAAACAAACAGAATTGGGGCTAGATATTTTTCATAAAATTGCCAGAAAATGAAGGGTTGGCTGCTGCTTACAGCACTTGCCTCAGAGTTGTTGAAGGGAACTAAGTACACATAAATGACCTCCTCCATAAACATGTCTCTTCCTTTCTTCATGAATGTTTAATTATAGGTGACAAAGGAACAACCCCAGCCAAAGAAATTTATGGCAGCCCTGCCTAAAGCTTTGTGGGTTGAGACTTTTTTGCAAGAACGTGGGAGACATTGGGATCAAAATCCTGCTCTAGCAGAGTCATGGCATGGTTTGAATGTGTGGTTTGATCCTGGTTGAGTGACTTAAACCCCCGAGCTGTTTCTTTATGAGAGAGAAGCCAGCATTGATCCCTTCTGTGGAGATATCTTGCTTCTTAAAAAAAAAAAATAAAATAAATATTCCCCAGCTGTATGTGAATGCTCTGTGCTGCTGTTTAGGGGTGTTTTGTAGGAAATGGGCAGTGAAGGTCTCGGAGATCTCAGTGAGCTCTTCAAACTGTGGCTTTGGAGACCATAGGAAACCTGCTATGCTCCATGAACTGTTGTAAATATATTTTTAAAAGCCGTGCATGTGCAGTCGTGCACATCCAAATCTGCAAAGAAATGGCAAATGGTAAAAAACCTGAAGGGGAGAAAATTTGTCTTTATTTTTACTTGGTTTTGTATGAAAGGTTACTTGGACCTTGGATCACAGAAAGGTTAAGCATCATCACTCTACTCATTGAACTACAGAATAAAACAGCAGCAGTGGTGTGAAAAATCCAACCCTCCAGGTTATTTGCTTTTCCTTAGGAGTGTCTATAACAGAATGTTTTGTTTCAGGTCTAATGGAACATTTCATTTTCAAGCTAAATAAATGTGTTTGTGTTTGGGTTGGTTTTGCAAGAAATAAACACTTAAATCTAGGTCAGGTTGATGGAAATATTTTTTCCCTTCCTTTCTCCCCCAAACTTTCATTTTTCAGGAGTCTACAGTTGCAGTTCTCATTTTCTTAAAACTTTGCCCTCAAATATTCTTTGACCTCAAACTGCTAGTTACTTCTCCTTGTAAAGCACTTAGTGATACTGCTTTTGAAAGTTGCAATATCAAAACACAATTTATTGTGTTGCATTTATTTCAGGATAGTGTGTTCCATGTTCTGCCAGTCCTTATGCTCCTCTGCAGGTGCCTGTAAGTACTCAGGCGATGTAAAACTCAAACCAGTCTGTTCAATTTAACATTATAAAAAAAAAAAGTTTTAGCTTTGTTACATTCCAATTGTATAATTTATTTTATTGTGCAGAATTCTGAGAGGGATAAAGTGATGGGTGGATGAAGGAGACAGGAAAAGAGAGTTTAGCCGACCCACTGCTCCAAGATGAATACAGAAAGGAAGGTTCATGGCCCAGAATATTTTCAGGTGCTTTTAAAAAAGTTATCCAACTCTTTCAATTTTTAAAATCCAAGCTCTTTTTAGCAGGTGTCCTGGTCCTAAGGGAATAGGAAGCTCTGTCTTCTCACACAGGCCCTACATGGTGTTAGTAGGCACTGCACAAATGTCCAGAACTTGTTTTCTGTGTAAGTTTGGTCAACCTAAAGTTGAGGGGTGGTTTTAGGACAATGAAAGTAGCGCCTTTGGGAAGCCCACACAGTTGTTGCCCTGTTGCTGTGATGGCCCAGGGCTACTGATTAGTGTGAACTGTAAGAGCACTACAGATGTCTGGGTTGTGTCTCAGGCTTTGTCCAAATAGGTCAATGTGTGACTGACAAGAGGTACCAATACCTGCCTAATCAATGAGAAGGGGAGGGGAATAAACTTCAAACAAAACACCCTCAGCCACCCGAGCAGGGCATGGTGCAAGCCTTCATGTCTTGAAACCTCTTAAGAGGCTGATAGCACTTGAGATTGTTGGCAATGCTCTTCAAGGTCTGACCTCCCAGAGTAGTGTCTTGGGCCAGGACAGTGGGAGAAGTGGAGAAATCCTACAGATGCCTCTGCCACACGGGTGGCACCCTCTTGCCTTCAGCCTGATGTTCTTTGAGACAATTTCCCCCCCTTTGAGTGGTATTTCAGGGCAGTGGCATTCCTCAGTAGCATCATTTCTCTCCAAGTGACACACACACCAGATGTTTATGCTGGTAATATATGTGTGTGTTTATCCCAAGAAAAAAAAATTGGCCAACCTTGCAACTCTGGTTTGTGTTAACTGCAAAGGTGTAAAACGCTGCCAAATTTGAGAGCATTTTTATTTCTCTCTGGCTTGGCTTTGTGAAATTGCAAGGTGCAGAGAGTGAAAAGTCAGGCCCAGACTCGCCAGGGAAAGAGGAACTGGCTGAAAATTCCCTTAGATTTAAATTGTCTCTGGAGGGGAAAAATGTTTCTCCTCTCATCCCCTTACTGTCCTCTTTCTTTTTCTCCACTTTTTTTTTCTTTTAGGGAGCTCTCTGCAGATACTTTCACAATCTGACTTCTGAGGCACTTCTGAGGCACTGAGCCATTATTTCTCCATCCCACCCCCAGAACTAGCTGCCCACTTCTTTTTTTGCCTGATACAGGTTATTTGGCAAGGTCCCTGCTAGCCCCTTCCTCCTTCCCCTGTCAGAAATCTCGTGGTGTGTGCTGGTTTTATGATTCCTGTTTATTTTGCTCAAAGGCTCACACCTTGGCCATGGTGAGCCCAACACACTGGGCCCAGTTTGAAACCACAACAAAAGATGATTCCTGCCCCAAATATCTTCCAGTTCAGGCAGCCCATTTCCCAACCTGTATCAGCAGAGGCTCAAATGGGACAAAAGAAAACTCCTCTGCAGGAGCCTTGAGGTTTTCACATGTTGACGTTTTTTTGGGCTGGCAGCCTGCCTGGCTTCACCATGCAGCTCTTCAAGAGGTGGCATTTCAATGCTGCACGTCCCAGAAGGACGGGGAAGGCAGGCAGCAGAGCTGATGGCCCACCCCGGGCCGAGTCCTCAGCCAGGAGAACCTCTGGAGACACAGGCACAGCTATGGCCAATTCTTCCTTTCATGCTTTCCCTCCCGCTTTGTCATTATGCCTCAACTTTGAAACCAAGCTTTGTTTCAGTCTGGTAGCCCGTGGCAGTGGACTGGAGAGAGGAGACTTTTATTGAGCTACCAAAGGCATTGTGTGCACGGGAAGAAAATGTGTGAAGAATTGAAATGATATGGTTGTACTGGGAGTTTGTTGTGGTGGTAACACTGGCTCACATCTTCTGGTAGCTAATGGAGCATGGTGGGATGATCTGAAGATGAAATGAGTGTGATACGCTGGGACATGACATTTAAAAAGAATGGTGAAATTATATTTCTTATTTTCCTTTGTGCAGAGAGAATGTGTCTTGGCTCTCGGTACAAAGTGTGTGATTGTAGGGTACTTCCAGTCTGGGTCTTGCCTTCAAAATAGGAGCCACGCTGTCCTCTCCTCCCTCTTTCCCTTTTGTTTTCGGGCTGCACAAAACACAGGGCAGAGTCCGGGGGCTGGATCCTGAGCTCCCCCAGGCCAGCGCTGGCGGCAGCACTGCCAGGTGCCGTCGGGCTGCTGCCTTTGGCGCTCGCGGAGACGAACGGCAGCAGGGTGTAGAAAGGCAGACAAGGGATATTTCAGAGGTGTTATTTCCAGCAAGAAGAAAAATTGATTTAACTAAACTGGTGATACTGGCATTCAAGAGAAATTGTTTTATTGAGGTGGTGCAGGACAGGTGAAAGTTGGAGCCCGAGTGCAGAAATATCTGTTTTCAACATATCTGTAATCCCAGCAAGGGCAAAGGGGATCATTTATCCCCTTGGAGTGATTGCAAGCAGGTTGGTATGTGGTTTTCTGCTAGCCAAGCTAGTTGGTTAAAGTTGTTTAAATGTCATCAGCCAAATAAGCCACACAAAATTATTTTTTTCTGCTCCCTAATTGGCTGTCAGGTAAGTGCTTCTAATGTGAGCACATGCGAGCTGAAATGCAACATGAATAATATCACCTTAAAACTCTCTTTTCATGAAGATGCATGCCAGGGAACCCACATCACGGGTAAATGTGTGCTGGGAGGCAGCACAAAAGGAGTGTTGGCGTTGCTGGGACCAAGTGATAAAAAGAAAAATAGCATGAGAGTGGATATTCCTAGAAATGTCTTTTTTACTTGTCATCCATCCCTAATGATCACTGGGATTTGTATGAGTCATTCTGAACCCTAACTCCTTCAATTGAACACAGAAGTAATTACGTGTGTAGATATCCTTAATTTGCCTTCATGTAAATTCAAGCTGGGTGCCAGCTTAACTTACACAGCCTTTCCCTAAATGCTTTTATAGATTATTTTAATTATTATTACTTTTTTAAGATCAGAAATGAGAGCACGCACGGAATATGATAAGAAAGAGGCTGTCACTGGTTTAGGCTGATTGCACTTTTTTGTGTATAATGAAGAGCTTACTACTTGTGAGCAGGGAGAGGATTTAATGAATCACAAAAGTACATAATTTATTGTAGAATGTATTCCACACATATTTCAGAGCAAATTCTATGGAAAATGTATGCGAGCCGTATTTCTGTGAATCAGAATATTTCCTTAGAAACAGCTTGTCCTAGGTTTTTATAAAGGAGCTGCAGCATTTATAGTACACCATTGAATTAACATTTTGTGGTTAAAAATGCAGCCTGAGAAATTAAAATGATATTTGAAACATAAATCATGCGTGCTAACAACTATCGTTATAAAAGCCAGCCAGAATCAACAGACAGAGCTTGTTTTCTGCAAGGCTCTTGCTGGAGACCAGTTCTCAAAAAACATCTGTGCAAAGGCAAGGGGCAGGAGGAGGGGGGGAAGCCCCAACAGGAATAAAGCCATCAGTGGTTAGGTGTGTTATAAATACATTATTACTTCATTGTAATGGCACACGGGCTTTGGCCAGACTGGGGGTGACCTCATGGCTGTCAGACCTCGAGTTACTCCCCAGGAAGAAGCAGCTTCAGCAGCAAACCCAGAGGAACTCCGTCATGTCCTTACAAGTAGGAGCCTATTGGGTTGGATTCATATCAGACCTGGCCAAAAAGGGGTTTTGAGGGATTTTGTTATCCTGGTTCCAAACTAAATATGCAGAAATCTTTCAGTTATGTACTGAGAGGTTCTCACTGGTGTCTCTCCCACCTCAACTTGACTAAATCCTTTTATGAGTCCATCGTTGCAAAACCAAATCCTGTTCTCACTGCTGAATGTTGACTCATGAATGATTTGAGGTGCTCAACTTCAGGCCAGATTTTTCCTAAAGTGCCAGGGCATCACTCCTCAACCTGTATATGGGCTTTGGATGCCCTGAATCTTCAGCTGCTGCAGAAAATGCTGACCAAATTTATTATTTTTAGTCTTCCTAAAACACATTTTTGAGCTATGAGAAACAGCTCAGCCACCTCCTAGAACTTTGAACAGAAGAGAGAATATTTTGCAACTAAGGAAAAGAGAACAAACTGCAACCAGAGATAGCTTTATAGGGATATAGACTAGATTTAGCCTGTATTGTGTTACTGCTTAGCAGACAGCTATAGACAAATTTGTGTAGCTGAAGCTTTATGCAAGTGTAGACTTGTAGACCACCTCCAGTTTTCAATCAAAACTGGTAAGGTCAATGGGAGAAAGGGTTCAATAGATCAAAACTGCAGCTGCAAGCATGAAGTTAATTGTACTAATTGAGGATTTTTTTCATGTTTTTGTGATGCTCTTTGGACTCCTCCTCTGGGGTTACGGGAGCCAGACAAGGAGGGAAGGTGATGTTGCAAGAAGGGATGGGCGATTTGAGTCAGTAAGGTGCAAGTTAGTTGGAGCTATCCAGTTGCTTGGTAGGGGAGCATCTACAGTGAGGGGACTGCTGAAATTCCTGTCCTTCTCCATCGCTCCTGCAGCTATTCCTGATGGCTGCAGACCCAGACTGGCTTCTTCAAAGCCAGACAAGAAATCTCAAGGGCCAATGCCCCAAAACCAAAGGGAATAAGTGACCAAATGTAGCTACTAGGTACTTTGGTGGTCTTGCCTTCTTTTGTGGTCATCCCAGCTGGGTCCCCATGCCTGCCACATCTTCTTTGTGGCTCCATGCAAGCTGCACACCATTTCCACTGAAACTGATCCAAAAACCCCAAGCTTTTTCAAAAGCCTCTAGGATATTATGCAATTAAAAACAATTGTCTTCCTTAATGCCTTTTCTAGCTTAGCCCCCTAAATATGTAGGGCCACAGGGTCTAAATCCAAACCGCATACAGCATCCTTTGGGACATGAGGTTGGACAAATTCAGGCACTTTAGATCTCTGCAGCCACTCGAGGCCACCAAAATGTGCCTCGTTTGGCTTCTTGCTTTGCCTTACCTGTGTAGCTCACACCTTTGATGGCGAGCATGTGTTACCTGGGAGTATTTTAAGATCAGACTATTGTTAATAGAAAATAAGCAATCAGAAATAATCGGAAAGCTTCAGATTTTTTTAAATAAGCAGAAATAAAATATCTTCTCAGAGGACACACAGTGCTGATGTAATGGCTGGCGCTGATCTGAGTTTAAATCTACGCTCTCCCAGAGGAGACCAGGAACCTCCACTCAGGTCATCTTGTTCATGTAGGTGATGGGGGGGGGGGAATGTCCCCTGTGTACTTTTCTTCTTTAACAGCAGAGGGAAGGAATCAAAGCTGCTTCTACACTTCTCCCTCCTTTCTCAGCATTACACATAGCCCATGACATGAGATCTATCCCCAGGGGGTTGGTGACCATGGCAGGACAGTAGGTTTGGGCTCAGTGTCCGTAGGCTACGATGCTGAGTGAGCCTTGGAACAGCGCGGATCCAGCTCAGGCTTGTGGCTCCAGCCCTGCCAACGTTCAGCACACTGTATGAGCATTTGTTTGCCAGTTCAGAGGCTGTAACAATATGTCTTTATTCCAGAGATGGTTTTTTTCACAGCTTAGTAAAGCTATTACAGTTGAATACGGAGTAGAAAGGAACCGCAAGGCATTTTCAAGATTGTATTGCCATTTTTTTATGTTTCCCTCCCCTGTTCAGTCGGTATTGCTATCAGTGCAGTCAATCTAATTTTGCTATCAGATAACCACATCATGGCCAAATAAAAAAATCACATTTTATATTAGCCATTTTTGGAGAGGATTATGCTGTCATAAACAGGCTCAGTAGGAGTTTCAGCCAGGGCTTGATGTGCAGTAATATACTGGAAATGTCTACTTCTGGCTTCCTTACATGGGACAACGGTCCCAGCTTTTGTGGCTCTGACAGATCAGCTGATAGCAACTGCTTTTTCCCTGCTTTATGTTCTGCTTTTAACTCGCTCATCCCTAACTTTACGTGCGAAACAGCGAGGCTGACAGAACCGCTCGGATGTGGCAGGTAACATCTGCGAGCAATTGTGTGCGGACTGAAAGAAACCTCAAGCCCTTGTTGCCAAAACATCTGTTAGTTTACATGGGACTTAATTAATTTTATTATTGAGCGCAATACAAATTTGAGAGTGATGTTATGCAAAAAACCCTATATTTAAAGAAAAAGGAGTACCCCTCGCTGTTTTATTAATACCTGAAGTCATTAGCTTTGGGGAAGGGAGGATTAGTTGGTTTTTACACAGACCACCTCTCTCTGCTGGTGCTATCTCCTTCCCCTCCTCCTGCAGAAAAGGAGGAGAACTGCTCATCCAGCTTTGCCTGCACAACCAGACGGACTTGTGCTGCTAAAGGCTTCGGGACCATCCGCAGACATCTGGTAGACGTCCCCGGTCTCTCTGTCTGCTCTAATCTTTCACTAGGCATTTCAGATCCATTTTTCAAAGCACCCTGTAAAAGATTTGCATACTCAAAAGGGGAATAGAGTTTCCAAAGGGGCGGGTGCTTACCTCTCTTGCCTCCTGTTGAAGTCGACAGTGATAAAACTGGCAGCAGTATTGGCTGGGAGAGGGTTAAACTGAAGTCCCAAAGTCCTTTTAAAACCTCCCACTTGAGTCTGCCCCGTCGCTGTTACAGTTTGGGGTGGAATAGTCCTCTGGATGTCTGCAGGAGCTTTCTTTTAACGTCAGTTAGAGCCGAAGAGCTGGGATTTTTTCCAAGGCGTTTCACACTTTCTTTTGAGGTTGGGGCCAAAGTTTAGATGTTTCAATACCCGGCGTACAGGCCCCCAAACCCTTGCCTGGAGCTGGCCTGCAGACCACTAATTCAATAGGAGACATGGCCTAAGTAATCCATGTTAATGATGTGCCTATTTAAACCATGTTGCCTGATAGGAGATGTCTGGTATCTATTAACCCGTACACCAATTACACTTTGAAGATGGGGAAAAGGCTACTTTTCAAGAACACAGCCTATAAAAGATGCACAGAAGAAAAATGTGTTAGTGCAGTTTTCATCGTCTCCCTTTCCAAAAGGGAAAAACCTGGAATGCTACTTGGCAAATCTCAGGCACCAGACATTAAAGAGTGGCTACTGTAAACAAGGTAATAGAGGCTATGTCATCCCTCCCCATCGCCTCCACGTGCAGCCCTTTATTTATGTTTCCTTGGAAAAGAGGTCTCTTGCTCTTGGCGTGGATAAAAGCCTGGTTTTGAAAAAGCCAAGGGGCCAGATCCTCTGGAAGGTGGAGAGTGGGATAGTCCTGTGGACCTCCCTGGATCGAGGTCAACTGAGCCCAGCAGAGGCTGCACCCGATAAGCTACACCAAGGAGCTAAAGGGTAGAGAAGGCGAAAATAGGAGGTGTTACTGCTGAGCTGTTTACACCGGGTTTGTTTACTCCGAAAGCTCGTTATTCCTTTTCTAGCTAAACTAATCAGACTTGGAGAGATGGCCTTGAGCACACACACAATGCTTCTGCAGCCAGCAGTGAGCCGCAATCAGCAGAAGGCCCTGTAGCATTGCAGTCAGGGATCTGAATATTCCCTTCCCTTGGAATGCGACTTCCCTGGCTTCCTCTGAGGGAAATGTTTGCTCCTGGCCCCCACCCGCTCTCTTCTGGCACAGCAGAGCTGAAGCACTTGATGGTTCTCCTAGAAGAGGCTGAGGGGCCTGCCCTGCAGGAGAATGTGGGGTCAGGATCTTTAATTTTATTTTTTTTCTTAAAGGAGGGGAAATTTGGAAGTGCCACAATATTATTTTAAGTTTGGCTATATTTAAACCCAGATTCTTACCAGATTGTTAACCTGGTGTATGTTAGCAGGTTGCCAGGGACTTCAGAGCGGCGATGTTGACGTACACCTTCTGAGGAGCTGGGCTTTATGTTATTAAAAATTCCCATTTTCGGATGACTTGAGCCATAACCTTCTGTGGTCAGCGTTCATTCACTTGCTATGACCAAACTTCAGATAGGCTGAGGTAAGGCTGGATCCTGCTATGATAAAATCCCAGTTTGGATCTCTGGGAAGGAGGAAGAGGCTGAGGGAGCCAGGGGAGGTTTTTCAAGGAAGAGTTGTGTCAATAGCAATGAAAAGAGCCGACTTGAACTCCCCCTTCCTTTTTTTTTTTTCTTCTCCATCAGTAGGGGCATATTTCATGAAGTCCCCATTGAGGTTAGATACGCTGAGCCTATTTGCATACTTGGAAGAGGTCCCTTTATAGAGGAGTACAGTGAATACCTCTGGCATTTCATATTTAAGTTCTAAATATAAATGCAGTCTAGAAGGAGTTTGTCTGCAAAACTACCCTAACTACTTGCTTTCTCGCTAACTAGGCTTCTTAATGACGTGATTTTCTGTGCTAGGCAAGTTCTGATTATAATATAGGCCTAAATGTGCATGTTGTGTACCCTTGTTAATTGAAAGGCTGAATATTTAATGCGCCGAGGGTGCGCATCTATTTACCGAGCACACAAGGAAGGCTGCGAACCCAAGCACAAATAGCCCATAGATCTGCGGGCCAAGACTTGCATTTACACTGCTCTAGGTAAAGACAAGAACTTCTGGACCACTAGGACAATTTGGCATCTCGGCCTGGCGCACAGCGACGTGTGATTAAAAAACAATTCCACAGTGTGGATCCATTTGAATACCGAGTTATTTTATAAAGCCTGCACTGTGTGTTTTGAATGCACATTTGCTGTTATGAATAACAGGAATTGTTTGGCTTGGCCTGCCTTTGTGCCGATGCCAGCTGGCACGGAGCGAAGCTGTGACACATGACACTACAGCTGTGTCCACATGTTTCTGCCTTGCAGTATCCACTTATATAATTTACTTTTTTTGATCCGCAGTCGAACTATTCAAGTGAGTATAATTTGCTTTTTTGATCCAGAGTCGAACTGTTTAAGTGAGCTCATCGAATTACACATGCCAGCCACCTCTGTGAGAATACTTATTTTGCCATTGTCAAAAAAAAAATCATAAAATATTCATTATTAGTCACTCGTGGCACTGCAGCAACTTTATCAAACCCATTGCAGTAAAAGATCAACCCTAATTGAACTTGATTATTTACTCCACTTGATATGCATAATTGCAAGACAATAGCTTAGTATTTAATCAAATGAGCCATTAAAAGAGTAACTAATGATGACCTTAATGTAACTGATAGACCAGACCATGATGCTGCTTATATTTTCCTGGGTGTTATTGGGATGTTCTTGTTTGCTGTTGCAGTTGACCTTGAGATTGGGCAACAGTAACCTGCTAACTCCAAATTAATAAGAATTTTTTTTCCCCAGCCTGTTACAGGAACCTCTTATGCAATATTGTACTTAAGATTGGTAAACTTGGAAAAATACAGCTGAAATTGAACTTCCTAAACTGAACATGGTACTCTGAAACTCTTGTTAAAGAAAACACACCAGTTTGATTCCAGATATCCAAGACCAAGGCAGGAAATACAAAGAAAATATACAATGGCTTTTTTTCAGCTTGCTGGTAAAGCAGAAATAACACGGCACTAATACAGGCAACATTTTCACATAAGCCTATTTTATTTTATTTACCTCTTCAATCAGAGTGAAACAGGAGAGGGCACGGGTTTAGCTTTTTCCTCCGAATTTAGGAAATACAACCCAAGCGATTTATTCCCAGCGCACGCTGAACTCCGCAGCGATAGGCACTGCCTTGCCTTAATTCAGTGCAGCTTTTCCAGTGTCAGGTCTCATACAGACCAAAGTAGCTGTGCATTATCTGCCGTATGGTCCTGGTAGAGCAACGCGCCGCGTTACAGAGCCAGGGTCACAAGTTCATGGCAGAAATGATTCATGTAGCCTGAAGGAGGGAGCCTAAATTCAATACGTGAGAGGAGAGCGGGGGGCTGGTGCTGGTGGGTGCACCCATCCCAGGCTCTTGCAGAAGGGGCACAGAAGGTACAGAGAGGGGCAGCACTGCCTCTGATGTCCTGTGTGCACGTGGTGACCTGAGCTGTGAGATTTAATATTTAAAAAAAAATAAAATATATATATATATACACACACACATATATATGTATATGCAAGGGAAAAGCTGACCTGGGTTTGAACACAGTTCACAGAGCACAGTGGTGAGAGCTGAGACGTGCATGACAACTGAATATTAAATTCTGTTAGCACTTGGAGTTATTGGGCAGCAAAGAGCTTTAAAGAAACCAAAGCAATTGAGGTTTAACAACAAAAAGAAAGAGAAAGTAGAACTTTAAGAATCCGAGTGTTTTCTCAAGGCACTCGGTAAGTATTATGTTCTTGGTCAATAACGTTGCCTTTATGTTCATATTGACAACGTGTGCAGAAATGTATGTGGCATGGCAAATTGCAATTTAATGTCAAATGACAATAAAACAGTCGGAGATTATTCAACTGAAACAAAATATCGCTTTAATTAAGCATTCCACAGGATAGCTGTAACAAATACATTATTAACACATAAAGTACTGCGTTTCAGGTAAGGCTCGTGCTATAGGAAAGCGAACTCGGACCCGGCGCTGACAGTCAGTATTTCACCCGTCCCATTGTGCCGAGGTACAGAAGCACATATAATCAGATCCAGTTGCCCTTGAAGCCGAAAGGGAGCCTTTCCATTTTAATGACCAGTGAGTTACTGCACATATTGAATTTGAGGCAAGACTTGGAAAAACGCACTCTTAGGCTTAATGACACAGTTGCATGTTTGGGTTGGTGAACCTCAAAAAATTGGGTAGTTTAATTTCTGGGGCTTCTCCCAGCTCTCTGAATTTCTAGAGCCCACAGCACGAGCCTGGTGATCTCCTGGACAGGCTTTCCCATGTAGATTTTGATGCTTCCTGCACCCAGAGTGGGGAGCAGAACCCAAGACCTCGCTTGCTTGTGAATTAGGCACCACTGGAGTACACATTGTATAGGTGTCTGAGTGAGAGAAGATAGTGAAAGCCAGGCAGTGGGGATCTGTGTCAATACAGGCATTAACTGATTTTTTTCTAAGCCACTAAAAGGTTTCTCTGAGCTTTAAGGTGGCTCTTGCTTCTTTTTCTTGTTTACTTCTTGTTTTCCTACATAGGTCAGTATAATCAAGCTGAAATACAGTAAAAGAAATATTTGCTATTGTCAATGGTATCAAGGCTTTTGATAGCCATTCATCAGACAAGCTCCAATCAGTGCTTCATTTCTTTTAGGGTGCATATTTGTATGAAACTTCGTATCTAAAAGACCCGTGTTTTAGTGGGGTGTGGGAGAAGCGACTGGTGTCAAGGCTCAGTAAGAGCCTGAGCAATAATCCGCACTCTGTATCTTGTTAGGCAAGTTTTAGGTTAGGGAGGAACAAGGAGGCTGTGAGAAATAACCACAAAGTAATTAAGTTTGTGTTTTTAGGCATTAGACAACTCCCTTATAGCAATTTATATGCGAAGAAATATTGCAAGGTGGCCTGATATCCATGAAACTCCTTAAGTGTCCGTCTCAGCTGGATCTCTTTTTCTTTCCTGACTTTGGGTTTAGCGTTTCAAAAAATGAACATGAGAGTTACATTGCATGAAATCTATACAAACACATGTACACGTGGGCCGTTTTCAAAGGGCTTGATCCCAACCCAGTTAAATAAATAAATGCAACTGCTTGTGTTTTGAATCAAACCCTCAGTATGTTTGGCCGTTCCTGCCTTGAGCTGAAAGTTCTCTCTCTAAATAACTGGGTCAGATTTGCCTACAGAAACAGGTTTGATGTACCTAATAAATAATAATGCACCATGTGGAACTGTTGCATCTTCTCTGATGAAGTGCATCAAAGAAAGTGAGAATTATTCTTTTCAATACCCATCGCATGACCCTACAGAAATAGACCCCACTGAATAGTTCTTGCTGCAGCATTTTTAGTTTCAGAGGAAAACAAAAAGCCACTTGGCTGGGTGTGTATGGGATATCGATGAAAGGTTTTGTAATCTCTCATCAATTTAGGAAGTCTTCATGAAGTGGAAGAGTTCTTCATCACCCTGACTCTGGGTCTCAGTCCCTGCAGCCCATGGATAGTCTGTCATAGCATGAATCACTTCATGTCGACTCTGAGAGTCAGAAGGGAGTTGGTATGCGTGTACTCTGGGGTCAGAAAAGCAGGTGAACTGTGGGAGAGGAGCAGTTGAGCAGAGGGATATTGCCTCTGGTTTTATGCTGGGGAACAGAATATTCCATTAGTTTAATGTAAGGATTTTTTTTGCTAGGTTTTCTTCTTGCTCTAGAACTTGGTAGAAAAAAAAGTCTTAGGTGTTTCTACATCTTGTTTCTTGATTTACTAATTGTCTTCAGTCTTGTGGGAAACATCTCCTTTATCCATTGACAGCATCTGATAGTTCGTGTTTTAATTTTCTTTTACCAGTAAGAAATTATGAATATTGATTATTTCTCTACCACACCCCCCCTCCCGCCCTTAACAGGAATTTAATCTACAATTTGAGCATCCCTAGCTAATTTGCTGCTGAAAATTTGAACAACTTCTCCCTTTTTAATCAAAGTCATCTTGTGGTACTGCAATTTTAAACTCTTCTTTCACGAGTTAGAGGGATTTGGTGAACCTTGCAACATTTAGGGAACCATAATTTGTAACTGGCTGACTTCATGTATGCCAGATATGGCCTATTAACTTGGAAGGTGATTTTTCTTGTTGACAGAGTTTGAATTTTGAATCAAAATATGGCTTGGAAGGGGAAGAAGGCTGAGAGCTAAGGAATTTGTTGGTCATCCATTAACAGTGTCTCTGTGCATATGGACATTTTGTCTTTCTCCTCTTCTGCCCAAGTGTCACGTAAAGATCTTGTGTAACTGTGTGTGTGTATATACTGAAGAGTGAGTTTCTGGTGTGATGGCAGTAAGATCCATAATGATGGACTTACAGTCATATAATTTTGTCAGGAGTGGCCAGAATCTATGTGAAATACAAGTTACCCCCAATGTAACTGAAGTTTGGAAGATGTTCCACAATAACTTCAGGAGAGACAAAATGGTCTGATCATAAAAACTGGTGTTTCTTTTAAGATCTAGATTCAGGGGTGAAAAGAAAAGAATTAGTCACTGATGTTTAGTGACCCCTCCTGTGACCAAGGTATTGGTTTGAATTTAAAGCAGCCTTGTGGGACAGTGTCTTGATCTCTCACACAAGACAAGTGAGTTTATAATACTAGACAGTGAAGAAATGGGATGTTTTGCCTTTGCTGTCTGGGAATCACGGTAATAAAATAGCAGCCTAAGTGCTGTGGGACAAGACAAGCTATTTGCAAAATGATTAATCTTTACAAAATTAATAAAAAGAAAAACAGACCTTCTTCCTGGCTTTTTTTTTCTTATAGCTCTGCCTTTGAAACTAGGAGTATTTATTAAAAAGCCCAATATTATTTTTTTTTTAAAGTTGGTCTATTCCTTCCCCAAAAACCATTTACCATCCAAGCAGAAGTGTTTGACAGAAGCATTTCAATCAGCTCTACAGAAAGTTTTCATAACTGCTTGGTCTCTCCTTGAGCAATCTCTCTGGGCCCATTTGTTTGAAGACATTGTGGTTGATAGTTTAGGTGAGTGCTAAATAACTGTGGGTTTCCATTTTTCCTAAACGAACATGATACAATGCGTTTTCCAATTAAACCTCTAGTTGCAGTGGTTACCATTTCAGAAGCAACATCTGCCAACTGTTACCATACTGTGGTATCTGAGGTACCACACTTATTTCCTATTCTGAGGGCAGAGCAGACTATGCTATGTCCTACAGAACTTTGAGGCAAACATTGATTAATGTTGACTTTTTAATGGTAACCACTGTGATTTTTTTTTCCCCTATAATTCATGGTATTGTACATAACATATGAATATCACTGAATTATTTATACACTTATGTTGGTAAATAATGATGAGGTAATAACAATGACTTATTTCTATATGTGCACCAGTAAATAATGACGAGGAAAAGAAATCATTTAGAGTAGGCTCAGTCTCTTGCTAGCCTAACCAATTAAAAGATGCTTGCAAATGTTATTTTCATGGTGAAAGAACGGAGCTGCCTTGGGGAGTATTTTTAGACTCCAGAAAACATTTAGAGGTTATAAGGTTCAAGCAATTGCTGCCACCATCCTTGGTTGTACAAGGGGAAGTGGAAGACAGAAGGTGCTTTTACTGATGCTTTGCATTGCTGAGGCTCCCACCAGAATATGCAGTTTGGGTTTCCAAGTTTGGGTTTCTCCAGTTGGGGTTTGAGAGTCCAGCAAGTAGCTATAGGAACCCCCTGGAGGTGATAGAAATGAAGATCCTCCTCTGCTCGGCTGTGCAGAAAGGAAGATTGAGAGGTGGCTTGACTTGAAGAAGCTCTCAGGGAAAGGAAGTACCAAGCAATACAAAATTGTTTAATTTGGTGGATGAATGATGCAAAACAAAACCGGTATCAGGAAGCTGAAATGAGACAAATGTAAATTGGAAATGTAAGCACTCCTGGAATAAATAACTGCTTAAACAAACTGCCAATACGAGAGGTAGTTCTTTGCTTCTTCAAATCAAGACAGAAGGCTGTTGTCTAGAAAATAAGCTTTGGACAGTGGGTGGATTAAAAAGACACTAAACTTACCTGCTTGGAGTTCTCCACATAGAAAAGGGTCAGCTACGTGTGCCTAAATCAGCAGTGGATAACTCTGCTTTTCTGCATTGAGCTGTAGCCACGCACATGATTTGGGCTGAACACAATTAGCAGAGTTTACTACAAGGGTAACTTCATCCATGGCATTTCATAGGCTGTGATAAACAGTTCAGCCTGGGTAAAACCGTGTTTCCTCCAAACTTCAGTTGCATGGAGCTGTTGCGTGCAAGCCGTGTGTGTTGCGGGAGGTGTGGAGTGTGGGATGGAGACAAGGAGAGTCTGGGATCCATTTCCAGCCCTGCCACCAACTGGCTGTCTTCAGGCTATTCTTCAGCTGTCAAGTCCCTGCTTTCCCACTTAGAAAACTGAAGTAACGACATTTGCCTTGTTTAGGAAGCATGTCATGGTCTTCAGCTGAAAATTTCAAGGGCTATTACTATTTATTGTTGTTTTGTATTTTTGACCGAGTTTGCTCAGGGTTAGTTCTTGGCACTTCTGCAAGTGCTCCTGGCTTCTGTTCTGAAGGATTTCACAAGTTTGTGGACAGGAGCTGATTTTCATATTTTCTAGTTCAAAAGAGGGGAGGGCCCCCTTTTGGATCTGAGTAGAAGGTGAAAAATGCAACTTTTTTAATGGTCAGGTCCTGCTGTGAAACTCTTGGATATGGGAGGACAGTCAAAGTTGTGCAACAGGCATCTCCTGGAAAGGAGAAACATTGAGGAATTGCTTCTTTTGCTTTTATAACTCCGTTCTCAGGGAAATTTCCTCCTTTAAAGCTGTTGTGTTGCTGAAAATAAGAATGAGCTTGCTTCCTGTAGCTGTGAGAGATGCATTAGATAGGAATGTTTGCTGGGGTGGGACAGTGAAGAAAGAAGAACACAGTGACTGGATTGACCTCCTGTTTCAAGGTGCTCAGCTGAAGCATACCTTCCCTCCATGGGTGGCCTTTCTCCAAAAGTATTTAAATGTCCCAGAAGCACAAGCCCCACAGACTTCCAGTAGGTTCAGCCAACTGGGGACCCAGGAGGAACGAGGCCAGGAGGAACATCATCTGTGCCGCTTGTCCCAGCGAGTCAACTTCAAACACTGGCCGTGTGATGAGGAGCAACTACTGCATGGGCATCTGCCATGCCCAGAGAAGCAGATGAAGCTGCCGTCTGAACATCGCCGCTGTGTTTCGAACTCGGTTATTGGAGCGAGGCTATTTTTGAAGAAAGAAAACTGAAATAGAAAAGCCAAAATGGAGTAAGTCCTTTTGGAGCAACGTTGGAGAAGCCAGGCTCCAGCTTTGAATTTTTTTCCCCACCACGACTATCATTAGCCAAGTCACAATCCCTGCGAAAACCGAGACAAGTTAAATGGTAGCAGAGCT
The DNA here is from genome assembly GCA_013398125.1 of Aegotheles bennettii. Classification (NCBI taxonomy): domain Eukaryota; kingdom Metazoa; phylum Chordata; class Aves; order Caprimulgiformes; family Aegothelidae; genus Aegotheles; species Aegotheles bennettii. The sequence continues at coordinate 335,222 of VZRW01012396.1, forward strand.
ATGGAGCACGGCTGGAACAAGGTCTTTGGAGGAGGAATAGCAAATCCCCGTGGGATTTTGTACCTGCAGAGCTCACAGCCTTTTATCTTTCATTAGCAAATATTGTGTGTTATTGGACAGTGCCTTGTGCAGTTACTTACAGGAACATTTAATCAAATAATCTACTCCTCTCCCAGGCGGCTTAGACCACTGGAGTTTTATAGTTACCTACTTCAGCTGGAACAGTTCCTTTCAGCTGTAAAAGCAAATATGCAACATGGAAAAAAGTCTCGTTTTATCAAAACAGACAGAACTATTCCAGCTGCTGATATTAAGGTAAAAATAGCAAGGTTAAATGTTAAACAACCTCTGAGTGGACCTTTATAACTACAAAGAAAGCCAGACCGGTTGCTCTGAAAGCATATTCTTAAAAAAAAATAAAAATAATAAAAGGAAATAATAAAAAAATTCTCGTTTTACTTCTCAAAAGAAAATTTATTTTCCCCTATTGCTGATGATTAAATACAGTGGAAACTGGTTCCCTTGATAACAAATCCATCAGTACTGTGTGGTGCTTCCTGCCTCAGCATCTTGTAGCTCACAAAAGTTTCCATGGCCAGATTTGAATGCTCAAAGTGCTAATAATGTCTGCTAGTCAGCCTTCCTACTGTTCAGAAAATTTCACTCCTGCGGCTTTTTGGCTTGTTTTGAGAAATCACTGTAGAGGTTAGTGAACTTTTCAATGTGTTGGTATTTAAACTGTGGTCAGACAGTGAAAAAAAAAAAAAAAAGAAAAGAAAAGAAAAAAAATAAGAGAAGAAGAAAGAGGAGAAAAAAGTTCGTAAAAAGATATTCCCCATTAATAATTGTTTACATGACCATTTGCATGGGAATTGAACTGATTGTGAAACCTCCACATTAAAATGGAATTCCTCTGACTCTTAACATATCTTGAAAAATATAGTGCATTAAATGAAAAGATGCTTAAAACAATGCTGGGGTTTTGTTCCAGAGAAACATTTGGGCACTTTCACTGGGAAAGGAGGTTAAAAGGTTGTCAATGCTTTCTCCAGGGGCTCTGTCTGACAGTGAACATGTGTTTCCTCCCTTTAATCGGCTCGCCAGTAGCCAGAAAGCTGCTTGTTTTCTGTAGAGGTTGTCAAAAATGATTTCAGTCTGGAGACGATGAATGATAAAAGAGGTTTTCAAACACAGTTTTGCACTGTAGCATTTGCAGTCCCAGAGAGGATGGATTGTATTACAATCTCGGTGCAAAGGGCCATGTTCCTGTAGCAAGGAAACAGTGCCTCGTTCAACCTGTTTGATGCTCCCACTTACCTCTCAAAGTTGAAAAATAGAAGCTAGACTTCAACTAAAGAAATAAAAAAATCATCCCCAGAGCGCGTTCCTTCTCTCTGGTAATTTAAATTAAATTTAAATTAAATTTAAATTTAAGTGGTTTATATATTTGGTAAAATTTCTATTTTCCTTGTGCCGTTCCTGGGAGTCACGTTTGCTTCAGGAGTTTATAGGGCACTTGTTTTTCTCCTGGATATCTTATACAAGGTGCAGAGCTGTTCCCTCTGAAGCCAGCAGTAAAACTTTTTTCACCAAGAGCGGGACTGTAATCAAAAGACCTGACAAGATAAAACACCGACCTACCTTAGCTTCTTCTGAACTCCCCCTTCCAGATTGCACTCAGCATCTTCCCGAGATAAATACCTGCACGTGTGCAGAAACCTAATTCTTTACTTTTGGGCAACACTGCAAACTGGATACGTAATGCTGGCAAAACAGATTTTGCCTGCACAGGTTAATTCCAAATCCAGACTCCAACAGGGGATTTATGAAGCTGGCTGGACCCTCCATGCCATTTCCTAACTCTACAGGCTCAGAAATTCCATACGTGAGATATTTTTTTAAAAAACAGAAGTGTAATAACATCAGTGGTAAGTCCTGCCCATGATACATGGTTTTATTCCTGAACCCCCACAACCCATGCCCAGCGCCCAGGCGATGATTTGTTGCCCACTCTCCCTTGCACGTTGATTAACGTGATGCTGGATTTTACTCTAGATCTCTTGCTGTTGTATAAACTGGTTTTTTGCCCAGAAATTCATTCTTTCTTCCCAAATTCAAAACCAGTTCAGTCTTTCACCCCACACCACCACCAGTGCGGTCCCTTCCAGCTTTCCCTAATCTCTGCCTCTGTCATCTTCCTCTTTGAGTGAATTCTCCCATCAAATCCTACTTTTGCTCAACTTTCCCATCAACAACATCTGTCTCTTGTTTTTGCCACTCATAATTTTATCTGCGTTCCTTCTTGGCTTCTTCACCACCGTCAGTCAAGAGAAGGTGCAGAGAGGAGCATCCCTGACTCCCCATCCCTGTGTCTTTAGGCAGGAAGAGCTCAGGAGTCATCCTTGCTGGTCCCACTGACCCATGCCAGCTTCACCCCATGAGGCTGGCAGGCAGCAGGGGGTTGTCCCCTCTTCAGGCTATTGTTGGCTGATGCTGGATTTTTCTGTCCCAGCTGGAGCTGCCCCCAGCTTTGCCAAAACTTGGGTGGAAAAAGAGCTGACGGTGCAGCAGGAGCAGGAACCACTCGGGGGGTAACTGAGCTCAGCAAGTGCCTCTGAGTAAGAACCGTGCAATGTGGGTCAGATGCATGGAAGGAACACAAAGTTTAGACATACTGAATATATTTGGTTGCTTGATGACACTTTCCATGTTTTTCCTATTCTTTTCCTTTTATTTTCTTTTTTTAAGTGAAAAAAAAAAGCATGGCATAGTTTCTATCACGAGTTTCCGTGATTCTCCTTTCAGTTCCATTGCGCTGCTGCTAACGAGAACTTCCTATTTAGTTGCTGCATTAAAAGGACGTATATAAACAAGAGAGTCCCAGAAATTACTAAATACTAAGCACAGAAGGTTTTTATTATCATCTTTTGAGTCTTGTACATGGGGAATGCTTCATTCCTTCTTTTTCTCTTCTTTTTAATTTTTTTTTATTTTCTGGGCACAACTGCATTCCAAAACATTTCTGGAGTGGTAACTTTTATTCCGGTCTTTATTATTTCTGACAATATTTTAAATAGTTGGAATTGAATTTTCTGCCAAGGAAGGCAGCCTGTCAGGCAGCAAACTGTATTGTGTAGAACCAAAAATTGAATCTGCACTCAAAGCATACTTGGGAAACTGAAACGCAGAACTGGACAACAGCTTTTTTTCATCTCAGTGTGGTTACCATTTAAGTAGCCTGATGTTGTCACTAGGATGTTTTGCTGCACATATGGTCAGCTTGGAAATCTTCTCCATCGGGGCCAAAAAAGCACAGATAGCAGGTGCATGAAGAACTTGCTAACGTGCTTTGAAGAACCTGTGCAAAGCAAGTTCCAATGCATGCCACTGGAAAGTCCCCGTCAGTCCCAACAGCATCTATGTCACATTGCTCTTGACTAATTCTTGGGCCAGCACTTTGAGTATTTAAACCACTGTCTCAGCACATAGTGTCATCGTGACCTTGGCTTCCTCAAAACTCTCCCCGTCCAAACCGAAGTGCTGGATAAAGACGGGGCCAAGGCAGCACATCCCACCAGGAGAAGGTTCAACTCCTCCTCTTCCTCACGCTGAAATATTTGGCTAATGTCATAGAGATTTGGCTAAGTGGATTCAATCAACTGTTTTCACTCTATTATAGTTCATAATCCCTATTCAAGATGAAGTGCACTGCAGCCTAATGAATGTGGTAATGGAATCCTTGTGTATGTTTTTCCACAGCGGGGTGCAGATTAGCATAAGTGTCATATTCTGTTGGCATGCCTGCTATTATATCTGCAGCGTCGCACACACTGGGAATTTTTCAACTGGATAATAATAAGATGAATATGGTATGCACATGCACATAGAGCACATGAGTTTTAGAAAGTGATCTATAATAAATCTCACCTGGAGGGGCATTAGGATAGATTAACTTTGCATTTTGGCTTAAAACCGCAATGTTTAAGCCAAGCGTATGGTAACACGAGTACAAAGGAATTAGATTAAATTTCATGCACAGTTTTAAAGAATGTTGTCATTTAGGGCAGCAGAGTGCTGAAGATTACTCTGTAGGTCTTAAGGTTTCATATATTCATATATTTCATATAATCACGTTCAAAAGCCTGGCTCGGATGTCTCCCCTCGCTCGAAGCTGATTGTTGCAGCTCTAAGAGATGGCACGCAGGTAGAGGAAAGCTTCTGGACTGTTAGACCACCATGCACACACCTCCTCGGGCTTGTGAAAGAGAAAGAAGAAAACTCTAAATATCTTTATTTCAACAGCACTTTGGTGTTTTCTGCTGAATGTGGGTTTTTTCACAGGATGGTCCAACTAGGACTGAGCAGAAGTTCACACTCAAACAAAAATCCCTTCCAAAATAGAGTCAAGGACTCGCTGTGAATTGTTGTGTAGCTTTCAGTCTACATCATAACCTCAGAAATTAATTTTCCTCTGAGATATAGGATGCATTTTGAATTATTAAAGGCATTTTAGTTTTCCTCTGGTTAAAGAAACACCTGGAGAATCTCCTTGCGCATCACCTGGGAGAGAGAGCACTGCCTGTGATTAGTCCCAGGATTTATTACTTGATTATGGAAAGTGCAGGCCTGAGAAATTCATATCACTTAAGCAATGGTTTAGTGTGACTAATCAAAGAGGTTTTCCTGGCACACGGGAGGTATCAATATATATAGACTAGTGTAGAAAAGCATATCTTTTATGCTTTTAAGCATGGTGGCACGGTAACAGCTTAAGCATATTAATCAGTCCAAGATAAGTGCTGCTTCTGTATCATATTTTAATCTGATTCTTTCTGCAGCGTTACAGAAATTATATCTGTGGCTGCAATGATGTTTAGAAAAGAAATTGTTTGTCAAGTGAATGAGACAATCAGACCAAGCATTCAGACCTGAGAATTAACTACAAATTCCATTTACCTTTATTATCAGTACATTTCTGCACAGTCACCACAAGGGAAACAATTTGAGTATCTGAGCCATCAGAGGGTGTTAATGTTTGATATTTAGTCTGGGGGAGCTTTGCTTTTAAAAAAGATCTGTTATCGTGGCTCAGTAATCTGATATTATTTTTCCTGAGAAGAAAACTTGTATTTCAGAGGGCTAGGCTGGTATCTGTGAAACAATTGGGTTGTGAGCATTATTCTCTGTTGCTTTCCAAAGCCTAAATGACTTTTTCAAAACTCCAAGAAACTTGTGTCTTCCCCATGTGCGGATTACCAAGAATTGGTTTTCTAGCCACAAAGCTTGTTTAAAAAAAGAAAAAAAAAATTAAAATGCCACTGCTGGTTGAAAGAATGTAAATTGGGGTTTCCAGTGAAGTTCAGGCACCTTTTGCAATCACATCACCCCTCTCCTTGAGCGTAGCATAAAGAGGCTGGGTGGCAAATGTATTTAAGACTCTGAGGAAAAGGGCTGTTAAGTCGACCTTGCTAACTTAACTGAAACAGTATACGTGTAAATCCATCTCAAATCCCTGGCCTTTTACAACTCCTGTCCCAATGGAAATCAGATCACAGAACTGTTTACAAGAGACTACGAGTCATTTGGATAAAGAGCCATGACAGCAGGCCCCATATTAGTTGAAATTTTAGTAACCCAAGCCTAAATAAATATTCTAAAAGCAAAATAATAAGGATTAGGTAATTATTATGAGGTGATTATACTTATGATATTTTTGTATTTAGTAGAGAAGAACGATTTCACTGTAATTGCTGATGCTCTGCCTTTTTGCAGTCACTCATAATCTTCAATGTATAAAAAATACGTGCATATATCTCTTACCCTGGGCTTTAGATGTCCTGAGGAGTAATCTTTAAAGCCTCTAGAAGTAGCACCATAAAAATATTTTACAACATTATTTAATGTATGAGCTAATCCCCAGCTAATGGTCAATTTTTGCCATTTTTTTATAAGTGGGGAGGAGAGGGGAGGGTGGGGACCCTGCTCCTGTTCAGCCAAACGCCCCATTGGAGTGGGAACAAATGGGAATCACTTCAAGTTTTAGTGCTCTGAGTAACCTCCTTGGCACCACAAACAAATACTACATTTTCATCAGCGCTTCAGTTAATCTTCCCCAAATAATGTTTTATGAGCATATGTTTGGAAATAGTTGTATGAAACTCGTGTAAGGTTGGGTGGTGGGTTTTTTCCTTCCTCCCCAAAGCCACTTTGAAATGTTTACTGCAAGCAGATGTGAGCGAACTGTTAACTTGAAGAATTAAAGTTCTTTTTCAGGGAAATCGTTATTTTGCAATTAATAACTGTGGAAAGGGAGGAGGCCTGCCTGTGTGCCTAGTGTTATAGGAAGCTTGGAGTGAAATTTGCCTTGTTATAGCCAGGGCTGTCTTGTCCTCACCGTGGCCAGCAGCCGCCCCCGCGGTCCCCATTCCACGTGCCACCAGCAGCTCTTCCCAAGTCCTTTCCACAGGGGAAGCCTCAAAGAAGGAAATAAGTGAAACCCACAGCCCACATTTCTCCTCGAGGTGAAATTATTTGCTCAGCATGGTCATTTGTGGAAACGGGCTACTCACGTGAAGGTTTTGTGGCTCTGCTGATGGCATGAGCAGCCTAGGGACCCATCGGCCGTCTGGTGGCTGGTTGAGCTCATGACATGAAGTCCTTGTTTTGCACCAGCCTGTGTGCTGGGATGGTACCTGTGACTGATTTGGCTGCCTGGAGGTTCTAGTTCTTTTTTGAGCCCTTCTGTAGGTTTCTGGTGTTTGTTCTGGGCACATGAGATTACTCGAGGTGTGTTGTCCTTGAAAAAGGTGGAAATAGCGCTGTTGCCCGGGGCTGCCCAAGCCACAAGTTGTTCATATTGGTAATGTCCTTGGAGATCCTTGCAGAGAGGATGCTGTGTAACTGGGTTTCTGATTCAGAAATGAGAGGGTAAGTGTACTGATGAGATTGTACCTCAGGCAGGAGCGTGGAGATGAAGGGCATTTACTGCCATCTATGGTGGTGAAGTGATAGTGTGAACACCTGCACCCCAAACTGATGCTTCCATCATACACCACAAAGACATAACGTTTAAATTTTTTTTAGTACATGTGTTTTATTATGGATTTTCCATACAGTGAGGAAGCCCAAAGCACAATGGACGTGCAGGGTAATATTTGTTTTCCTTGTGTAGAAGAGGACTTAAATGCTGTGCTGGGGTTTTTGTAAGTGGCTGTCGTTTAGTGTGTTGCACTTGAAGGCCAGAAGTCTTCATAAAGTGAGCACATGTACACATATAGACTGGAGAAAATGTGTCTATAGATGTAGATAGCTCTTTAGTGGCCAAGCCAACGATATGTGAGCTGACATCGATGATGTGGAGATGCATACATACAGGGAAGAAGCTGTCTGTTTCTACCAAAACCTTGTCAAAGTATTGTGTCAGGGAAATCACCCCATTGCTGCTCTGTGTGCTCTCCTTCCACTAAACTCCCAACCTGGACCACTGAAATTATTACAGCTTCAATTATCAGTCAATAGATGGCCCCTTGCTGAAAGCCAGCAAGCGGGTGGCAATCCTAATTAGATCCCAATCCTGGGGACCTAATGCTCCTCTCATTTCCAGTCCCTTACAGGGAGGGGTGTGAAACACTGTCCCAGGCTGGCCAGAGAGGTGGTAGTAGCCCCATCCCTGGAAACATTCAAGGTCAGGTCAGACCCTGCTCTAAGCAACCTGATCTAGTTGAAGATGTCCCTGCTCACTGCAGGGGGGTTGGACTAGATGACCTTGAAAGGCCACTTCCAGTCCAAACCATTCTATGAAAATGCCCTGGATTATTTTTCCATATCCAATGCGTTTTTACCAATGTATTTTTCATCCTCTTCCTTTTCGCTTGAGTACTTTACACCCCAGAGGTAGCACTCACCTGCACGTGGGTGTGTGCAAAGCTCGTCCCTTGAATAAATTGAGCGGTTGTTTTGGCAACGCATTGAGATCTTCACAAATCCTTCTCTTCCTCTTTGATTCTGCAGAGCGTTTTGAACACACTGAAGTTTTGTGGCTTGGGCACTTAGCTGAATTTGAGCAATGTCAGTTCTGCATCACACACATCAATTAAACACCCAAATGGATCTATTCTCTTCCAGCCAATGGTGAATCATTTCAAATGTAGTTTGTGTCTTTTTATCCTCTTCAAATGTTGGATTTTTTTGAAGACAAGCACCTGCAAGCCTTTTAGGAGGTGTTACTCCTGCTGTTCCTGACATTTTAATAAATGCAGAAATAAATGCTCTCTATCAAATTGTCTAATGTCAACACTTACCTCATCGAAAGAAGTGAGTCAGTTTGAGCAGAATTTATAACATGTGCCGTACCTATAGCCGCCCGACGGGAAGCGCATCCAGTTGTGTGTCCATTTTTCCTGTTTTCTTTGAAACCATAGTAACTATCGGGCTGCGCTTATAAATATTACAATGAATACTTGTCTTTGTGCACTTGCACGGGGGAACAGATGAAAAATGGATCAAAGATAGCAATTCATAAAGGGGGAAAAAACCCCACCAACCTTTCTGCGTGGTGTATCAGTCTGCCTTCCACGCAAGCGTAGGTGGTCGCTGTGGCCAGCAAATATTCTATAGTGGGGAAGACAAATAGAGTAATAGAGGGTAATGCTCTGAACCAAGACAGCACTGGTGTTGGGTGACTTCTTGCTTAAGAGAGTGCCTTGAGGCTTTGTCAAATGTGACCGGCAAGATGCTGCTGGTGTTTTGGCTGGATGCTGGGGGCTTGGCATCTATCAGCTGAAATAACTGGGGGAAGCGTGCAGAGAAGGAGGAGAAGGAGATGTTTAAATGTAGCTGAATCCAACCTCTGGTGTCACAAAGCTTCCTAGGGGCTGCACAAGGTCCAGCCAGCACTTAACTCTTGTTGGGAGGCTTTGGCATGGTTTAATTTGGCCTTGGGGCTGACTGGCTGCCCCAGCAGGCAATGTTCCTCCTGTGGGAAAGCTGGAGGTGTTTCCACATCTAAATCCCTGTGTTTACAGGGGCAGCAGGAGATCTGGTCAAAGGTATTTTATAGATAGAGAATTCTCTATTTTTTGTTTTTTACAGAGAGAATTCTGTATTTTCATGGGTTTTACAGAAAAAAAAAATCTGTATTTTTAGAGTATTTATTTATTTACCAGTCTAATATTTTGCCTAGTCTGTGTACTGTTTGTTTATTGAAAGCAACCTTGTGTAAAGAAAACATCTCAGGAGGATGGTGGTGGAGACAGGTTATGAACTCCATTTCAGTTAGGTGAAATCAGGTAACTCTCTGGCTAGAGAGAAGTGAAGAACAGAAGAAATCGTGTTATCAAGCAAGAAGTGAAATTTCAGAGGTTTGAGGTTTGTCTCGATGATAACAAATGGTTGAGTTCCATAGCTGGAATATCCAGGTTTAAGATACCAAAAATTGGCCAGAAACATCTTGAAAGAAGGTCACCTTTCTGGTGCTTCTTGCTGACTGACAAACTATGAAGGATTTTTTTCCCGACTTTTTCCCCCCTTTTTTTAAAAGAAAAACACATAGAGATGGGGTTATGACACTTCCTCTGTATCTGAGGATGAAAAGATACAGAAAGCTTAACCAAACGTTGAGGGGTTTTGCCAGGTTTAATTCAGGGCTGTGTCACCTTCTCAGTTTCACCAGTGAAAAGCCAGAATAATTTTGTGTTTTCTTTACTTAACAGATGTGAGTGTGGTCTTCTCTACACCAAGTCAGGCAGAAACCTCTCGCTGCTGATGCAGTCCCAGGGTAAAGCATATGTAAGGTATATTAGGAGTCAGGGTCTAAAATGATGAGCCACAGTCCCCAACATCACTGTGATAAAAGTGTTGGGTTTGTTTAATTTGCCTTCCCATTTCTGGTCATCTGGGTTACAAACCAAAACCAAAATGGATTGAACTGTTGGTGAAAGCCAAATTGATTTCAAGGCCATCATTACATGCCTGGGACTGCAGCCTGGCCATGGTGTTCATTTTCAGCATGGAGCAGGCTGAGTGGCTTGGGATTGGGAGAGAAAATACCCTCTGATGACTTGAAAGCAGTTCCTGAAGAGCTCTTAATAATCCCATTGGTTGCAAAGATGCCATCAGGATATCAACTGGCTAAAGCCTGGAGAACAAGTGAAGGAAGTAAGCTAACGGTGCTGGGTCTGGAAAACTCAGATCACTCCGTGGTGCATTTCCACTTACCCTTCTGCATACACAGGCACCTGTTTTGTGAGAAATATAAGTTTTCCCCCAAAAAGCCCCGAGGTGCACCTGTGTGTCAGGGTGAGGTAATGGTAGATGGGAGCAGGTTTCAGCTGAGACAAGGAGTGGCACAGAAGTATGTGTGTGTTTTCAGGACCCACCCAGAAATGCTGAGGGGGCAAGGTTAAGAGCAGGATGGTAATTTGGAGGGGGGTGGCAGAGAGAGGTGGGAGTATTGACGTGAGAGCCCCCATCCTCCCAGGAATTCCTCAGTGCTTCAGCCTGGAGTGGAGAAAAACGTGGCTTTGCCTGATGTGCGTGGATTTCCCTTCCATTAGGAACTGTGCTGGATGATCAAGCTATTCAGATATTGGAGAGAAAAGTGTTGTAGAGCAAGAGGTAAAACTGCCAGTTAATTTTTGGTGAAGGTTTTTTTTCCAATAGATGTGTTCCACATTTGACGTTTTTGTTATTAAATAAGTTTGGGGGAGCTTTTTTTTTCCTTCTTGGGGAGAAAAAAAGAAGTGAAATATTTGTTTCAGAATATGTTGGTTGTTCTTTGTGATTATTATTATTTTTTAATTAACATATCTCACTGAAAAAACCCACCAAACCACAAACAAGCTGCATTTCCAGAGTCTTGACAGCTGGTGCCTGAGCCTCTGGTGCTGCTAGTGATCAGTGGCCAGAGCTGATCCCACTGCCAAAACTGGACTCCGTGGTGTTTGACAAAATGTAGAAGTACAAAATGTAGGGTAGAAGATTTAAGAGTTTATCCCTCCGTCCTGAAAAATGGACATACGGAGTCAGGACGTGGCTTCATCCCCACTGTGCAGTAATGTAGGGTTGGCCCAGGAGTTGGCTTTTAGGGTCTTGTGAAATGTGTCTCAGCTGAGGCTGGGCTTGCCCAGGAGCTGCTGGAAGAGCCAAACTTGCTGTGGTGAGTGTGTGTGGTGACTGAGAGTGCCCAAACTGGTGTCTCTGGGTCACCCTGGTCTGCAGATGAGCAGAGGACACAAAAATCCAACTGGCCTTTTTTGACTGTGAGCCATTCAAGGAGCAGCCATCCCATTTGGCTCCCCTTGGCAGCCATGTAAGTGATCCTTGGCCATGCAGTGTGGGTGATTCCTGGGGTTAGGAGGTTTGGCTTCTCTTGCAGTAGTGCTTTCCATGCTCTCCTTGGTCCACAAGCATCTTTCTAAGAGCTTTTCATGAGCTGCTGGATGAAGGGCTGCAATGCCGTTGTGTTGTGTGGCATCATCTTTGAGAATATGCAGTTGGGAGGGGATGTAAGTGCGGGCAACCGGTGGCATTTGGGGCAGACTTAACCTTGCAATCTCCCAGTGCAGGGAAAAAAAAGATGGAAAGAAAGGAAGGAGAACTAAAACTGTTGGATCTGGGCTGCCCAGTGCATTGACAGGGAGTGCAACGAGTGTGGAGGTTGCAGGTGGGTGTCAGAGAAGTGGGCTGTATTTTGGGGGAATGTAGGGGGTAAACGAGTTTCCCATGGCTCCAGAGTGGGAAAGGGACTGACCCTTAGGTGACTAAACAAGTTTGCAGAGTGAAGGGCAGGAAAGAGCAGAAAGGAAGAAGGAGCAGTGCAAGAAGCAGATGGTTAAGAGGCAGGGAAGTTTTCCTCCTCTCGTCTCTTTGATATGATTTCTACTTGTCCCAGAAAACCACGTAAGCCACAGTTGAAAAGGAAGAAGGTAGAGACCAAAGCAGTATCTTTAAAAGGACTAATTTTGGCATCAGGAGGGGAGACTAAAAATAAAAAGGCCTTTTTTTATGAATTAAAATATTTCTGGCTAGCTGAAATGTTTTGCAAAGGAGGATCCTGGACTCTCCTTTCTTGTCCCCATTTAGCTAGACAGCACAAGCCTGCAAATAAATTCAATTCTTCTTTGATTTCCCTGCATCCTTTTTTTTTGTGCCCTTCCCCCATTGTACTCGGAGTCAGCTGCAGCACTTGCCTGTAGCTTCACTGACCCCATTTGAGCCTGAGGAGTTTCCCACCCTCTCACCCCAGGCAATAAAGCCTTTCTTTAGGTGTGGGGCTTCCATCTCTCAACTCACCCCACTGGATAAATAGCATCTGGAGCCCTGGAATATATTAAAAGTGTTATCCAAATGTTCATCACTAAAGAAAACTCCTCAAAGTTGCTTTTGGCTCTTGCAGTTCAAAGGGGGGGAGGCATTATCAGGATGGAAGGCGTAGTTCTGCTGGTAGGCTGAGGAGATACAATACCCTTACTGTGAAGGCAAGGTCTGCTCCGTGGGGTTTGCAGCATCCAGTGACACGCCTGAGAACAAGTTTTGTAGCCGCAACTGGAGGAAGCAGTCAATGTTCATGGAGTGTCAGATAATCCGCTGTGACACATGATCCAAAAACATAAGGCTGACGGATATTCCTGGCGCTGTGTGCCAGTGCTGGGAGCAGATTATGCATTTTTAAATGTTTGATGTTCTTTCAACAGTTAAAAGCCATTTTGGGCAACAGATAGCTCTGAAGATATTTTAAATAATCATTTTTTTTACCACTAGGGCTTATCAGCGCTTCATTTTAAGCAGCAGCATCACAGAAGGCAGACTGCTCTCTAAGGACCCAGTTCTGCTCTCACTTACACCTATTCATAGCCGGAGTAACTCGGCTGAAGCAAATGGAATTTACTCCTGCATTAAGCAAGTTTGTGACCGAGAGCAGAATTTAGCAGCCTGCTCTGCGTGGTGCTCTCCCTACATCTCTTTCACGAATAATTTTCACAGCTCAGGCTGTTTCCGTGGCGAAGGGAAGCCGGAGCATTTGGGTTTTAGAGCATGGGTGGGCACAAACCCCACACAAGACCTGGCAGCTGGGTCAAGGGAGAGCACTTGGCTAGTGTAAAGGCAGGAGCCTGCGGGTTCCGATATGGGAATACTGCCTGCTCGAGCAAAAAGTCCTATCAGACTCTGTGGGAAAGGAGGATTGCGTGTATAACAGCGTGCAGAACCAGGATTTGTATGGATGAATTAAAGAAATTAATATTTATTATTATTTATTATTTATTTTTATTGATTATTATTTATTTTTATTATTTATTATTATCATATCTGTATAGGTACATTAGTGAAACCCAAACCCACACACACTGTGGCAGGAAGCATCGATTCTAATAACCCATAGCCAGCCAGCCCTGGGTGTGTATTTACCATCTCTCCAGCCCTGCTTATGTATCACAAGTGACTGTGCCTCTGCAGAGCTCTCCTGACACGAGTGCTTTTCCCTCTCAGGCAATTGCATTTCCCACTAAAACCTGCGCTTGGCTTTTTCTGCCCTGCTGGCAGTGCAAATGTGCCAATCTCATTCTTGAGGCATGGTTCCTGTTGTGGGATCAAATGTTAGGATTTTAAAAGCTAAAGTTTGATGTGGATGAACAACTGCCTATAAAACGCATTAAGCTCTTACCCTGTAATGTATTTAATTTCACACTGACTGATGGTATTGCCCCTGAATGGATTACGGCAGGGGGCTGCCATTGTCCTACTAAACCACACTGGTTAAATAATACTTTGGAGTCTAAAGCTGCTCTGAGAGCATTTCATATTGGCTAACATGTGAAATGAATACCTAGCTTTTCTGCGAGAGTTTTGGGTCGGTTTAAAAAAAAAAAAAAAAAGAAAAGAAATAAAAAAATAAGTACACATTGAGTTGGTTTACAGTGCCAGGAACATTCTGCAGGGTTGCAGGATGGTGTCTCTACCTCTGTGGAATGCGGACCAGCGGCTATAAAAGGCCCCAATTCAGGGATGTGCAGGTGCTTCCCTCGGCTCGGCGGGTGGTGAAGGTTCCGGGAGCAAAGTAGGTGCAGAGCATTTCTCGGGAGAGGTTCCCCCCAAGCTCACTCCTCATAGGAGTTTGGTACTTGCAGTGTATTTATTTAAGTGGTGTTCCCTTGACATTAGTGCCCAGAGGGTCAGAGGCTGGAGTGCTGCTTAGAGCTCAAATAGGTTAATGTCTGTGTATCAGAGTTGAGGGGATCAGCTTCCTTGCTGGGCTTTGTTGTTGTTGTTTAATTAATTGCTTTTAGCTTCGAGAGGTTTTCTCTGCTGAATACTGCTCAGTCTTCCTTCTCTTTGTGCCTTACGCTGAACTAAATCAGGAGTTACTCCAATGGAGTTACAACTTCTGTATGCAAAACCAGGCTTGTGAGCTGTACTGATGGTTAATACAGGTTCTGCCCTGCGTCGTGTCACTGTGGGAAAGCCTGTGGTTAACTGTGAGCAAATCAATTGTATGCTTCACTCTGCTCCACATTATGTGAGACAACCCCAAATCAAAGAGAATTTCCCAAGTTTTTGAGCAAATTCCACTCCCTGTTGAGTCATTTTAAAACTATGTGCTTTATCTGTATAAATATATATAAATACATAGATATCTATTTGTATCTGTATATATGTATATAAATTTTTAGGTATTTATAAATATACATAGAGAAAGGTCTGTAACATCAGCAAGCATCACTCGTGAATGCGTGGGGACAATGCTGGGACAATCATCTGCAGTTTGCTGAAGCACGAGCCCTTAGCAACTTCGCTTATTGCATTAGGAAAAATTAAAAGATCTTTTCTTTCTTTAAAAAGAGAAAGAACTGCACTAATAAAAGGCTAAGGAGGTATTAAAGCCCCAAACTTCAGCAGAGCCAGGAAAGAATGCTGGAAGTCATCAGAGGCATGGTTGGGATAGAGAGTGTTAATTCTTCCATATCTAAGCCTCTTTGTCGAAATTCCCTTTGTCTCTTGCCCCAAGTCATTAAACACTAATCCCATCACTCTTCCTAATCCGCTGCAGTGGAGCCAGAGTTCAGTTTCCGAAACTGTCTTTGTTGCTTTCCTAATAGACAGCTCGCTCTGGATTTCGGTTGGTTCGGTCACATTTAGGGCTTTCCAGCGCAGTTCTTTAATGAAGTGCCATTAATGAAACTTTTCCTCCTTCATGCAGTGTGCACGGGCATCAATTGGTTTAGCGTTAAGTCGAGTAGGGTGCCTAGTCATCTCAGCAGCCTTTGCAAAATATGACTGTCAAAGGCAAAACCTAGGAAACAAGACCATTGAAGAATATAGCCAGTGAAGTACTCGTTTAATTACTAAGGATTTACAAAAGAAAATCTGTTCTTTGTGGCTTACAAAAGACAACAAGCTCAGAAGAGATAGTGAAGGGTTTGGGACCTATTCCCTTTCCTCCCTCCCCCTCTGCCCAACAAATCCTGGAAGAGGAAATGTGGCTGAGCAAAGGCATCAAAGCCTATTGTAAACTCTTTCCAACCTGCCACAGGAACGCTGACTTTCTAAGCGGGAGGTGTTCCACTTGCTGCTAAAATAAACTTTGAGTCCTCTCCTGCCAGGAGACCTGGCCACGTTATCCAAGTGAATTCTTTGGTGGCAGACAGTTGAGCATCGGTCCATCCCTCTGTGCTGGAAAGGAAAGCTTCTTGATAACAAAAGTGTTTCTGATAATGGGATTGGTTTGTAGAGTTGGGTTTGATTGCATAGGGTTCATCTGACATGGCTGATGTTTGCAGGAGAGTCCTTTGCAGGCTGGAGATAAGTGGCAAAACTTTGCAGTCTTTCTTACATCAACGATGCTGAAAACTGTCCACGTCCAATACATTTGCTACACATGCAAGACAATGAGTAAAATCCTCCTTAGGTAGAAAGTCCTGATAAAAGTTGCTTATGTCTTGAGCAGACTCACCACAACGGGTTAGTGTAAACTGTTACCAAAATGATGGGTTCTGTGGGTTGGTTTAAGTATAACCATTACATTTTTTTAAAGCTTTTTTCCTGTGGCCAGATATGAGAGTCCCAGAGTTAATTGGAACATCTTTCCACTAAGTCTTGAGATTTGGATTGAATCTTCTACTTCCATGTTCTCAGTGAGACACAAAATAAAAAAAATAAGGACCGTGAGTGTAGGAAAACTACTGAAGCTGGCAAATCTGCTGGCTGTATATATTATATTTGCTAGGCGTTAACATTTTTTCCTGTGATATGAACTATCTAATTACCAGCAAACTTGTGATATGAAATAAACCACATCTTATTGTACAGCACACTTTCCATACGCTCTATTTTACTACGTTCATATGCCGTATAAATGAGATCCAGGTTTGATTATTAAACAATTTAATTGCTCTGGCAACGTTGATACTGTAGTGCCCTGGAACAGAGTGCTCTGGAGGAGGATATTCCTTTAAAAGCTCTTTTAACAACTGACGGGTCTGTGTTTGGTTTGTTTAGGTCCTAGTTTTCTCTTCTTTTTTTTGATAGCAGTTTGATTGGGGTTTGTCTGCTTTTTTTTGTCTATGTTTGTATATTCTTGGATTTTGTTCTGTTTTCTTGCCAAAATGTTCTGGCAGGTGACACCCTAACTTGATCTTTGTCAAACATTTTGGTGCAGTTACGTTGCCTCTGGTTTTAAGCCGGCTCAATAACTTGCTTTACTAAAAAAAAAAATATCTCAAATCCCCTGGGAAAATAAATCAGATCCATTTACAAACTGAATAAATCACAACAAAGTGATTCATCTGCAAATGAAACCGCAGTGTTCTCTGTAGATAAAGAAAAGCAACTGCATTTTGCCACTTCATCAGGGCTTCTCCCCCTCCCCCAGTTCCAATGTGCATCTACTGTTGGCAGTAAAAGTTAAGCTTGCATGTTGTTAAAATTTGTTCATGTGCTTCAGCACTTCTACTTTCCTTGTAATTGACTTGCCAAGACTTTTACTTCAGGGAACAGGAACAGCTTTTACATGTGATGAGGAAAAATTTCCTGTGCGAGTCACTTTAAAGAAAAAAAAAAAGAAAATGAAAAAAAATAATAATCCAGAATGTGTCCTGGTGTTGTTTATAGGCTACGCTGGAGCAGCACACACCAGCAGCATCACCAGCTGAGTACCAGCTGTCTGCTAGACTCCGACCCTTTAAACTCAGTCCTCCCTCAAGTTAATCTGCCCATGGTGAATTAGCTCCCCATGGCTGCATCCTGGCAGAGCTTTCCATTTAATCCTTCCCTCCCTTGCCATTTCCCAACTACTGGCTGTTTTTCCACTCATCTTCTCTCTTTCTCTGCTCTCACCAACTGTGGCTCAGATGTAAGAGGAGTTTCAGATGGGTCATAGAATCAAGGTTGGAAGAGGTCCATGCCACTTCTAGGGAATGTCTTCTGCAGGGCATGGTCCATCATGGTTTGATAATCATTAAAAGAGCACGTTGAAGCCTGACATCAAAACAAGGAGCAGTGGTTAACAGTGACGTAGCTTTCTCTAAACCGGGTCTGATGCTAAGTGTAGTAAACAGGTCCTTCACTAGTTATGGGTGTCTAAGTCGAGGCAGGATGCCAGTCCTCAGCGCAGGCTGGTGGGGTGCACGCCTGGATTGCGTGGCTGCTGTTTCAAAATGAGCTTTCATGCCCATTTGCACGAGTGGCAGAATCCCCCTGGATTTCAGCCCACCCGAGCCTTGGAAAATGCAGTCAGGCAGTGAGCTCTGGGGGGTAATGAATGGGTCTCATTATTGATTAATATTGATTTGTTGATACGGCCATGAATGAAACATCTGTTTGTTTCCTTGGCTGGGGTTGATTTTCCCTCCCTACTGTCTATAGGAGCCCATGCGGGGTTCCATGCATGTGGAATTTTCTCATGAAGCCCTTGCCGTAGCTTCAACAAAAGGACATGAAGAATTTCCTTTCCTTTGCTAGCGGTGGCATTCAGACAGAAAGAGAACCCCTGGAAAATGTAAAAGCTTTTGTAAAATCATGAGAAAAGCATTTAAAGCCTATTCAAAGAAGAAAACATCAATGTAAAGCCTCCTATAGTTGTCTGCTGGTGCGGTCTCTCTTGATTTGAAGAGGTTTTGTTAACCCGGGGGGGGAGGGAAGCAGAATTAAGGTTTTTGCTGGGTTTTATTGTTCTGCTGGTTTGTTTTGAGTTCTGTGATATCTTCTTTTTCTTCAACACATGTGTGAACTGTGATTATACTCGAACATTTATTTACCCCTCCAGAAGCATCACTTTTCAAGCATGAAAATACTCGGGTGTGTTGCTTTGGCCAGGAAGTTTCTTTGATACATGAGGAGAGTTTTCACTTTGATGCTAAGCAGTGATCTTCAGTGAAAGATTTCAGTGATGAGTTTACATAAGGTCAGCTTGCCATGGCAGGAACCAACTCGGTACTCTCTGAATGGACTGCAAAGCTATGTAGATCAGCTTCTCCTTCCCACTCCCTTTTAGCTTCCCAGGCAGTGATGGTCAAAGTCAATGCATCTCATGAAGGAGCCACAAAACTCACAGCCTCCAAAGAGACCTTCAGATGAGTGGTAGAGTTGAGTGGGGAGAGGGATACAGGGAACAGAGTGGTAAAGGGGGAGGACTGGTAGAGACTTCTCTCACCAGAAGCAGTTAAACTGTCAAGAGAAGTGGGAAGCTACAGAACCCATAGGAAGAATCTACAGGTAGTTTTATTGTAAAGAAGAGAGAAAACTATTCAAATCCAAAGATGCTGGAGTGCTCAAAATACATTCAGGGACTCCTGTTTGCTTCTCTCGGGCTTCTCATGGAGTAAAGATTTTGGTGTGTATTTTCATGGGAAACAGAAATAAGCTTTTGTTAGTCCTTGTTCAGGAGGGAGGGTAAATAGAGGTCCTTAATAAATTTATCAAAAAGATGTGTCAGCTTTTCCACCACCTTCATCCTCCTCCATTCTTGTTGCCTTTCCTCTGTAGCAAAGTTCTCCTTGTTTCCAACCAAACCCAGAAAATAGGCTCCAGTGCTCATCCAGCAACACCAGGCACTAGATCTGAGAGGTTTCTGATTGTTGGAAGATCCCAGAAGGATAATTGAGGACTGGTGGCTTTGTCCAGGAGGATGGTACAAAGTGAGGTGGGGAGGGAAGGATGAATAGTTTTCAGAGCATCTTTCCATTGGTGTCAGAGTCCAGCAGTTCAAGGAGCTGGGTTTCCTGGTGGAAGTCCTGCCTGTCCTCCCAAGCTTACAGTTTTCCCTATGGAAACTCCCACTTGCAAATAAGCTTCTCCCTGCAAAAAATTTTTGTAGAGGTATGTAGGTGAAATTCATTGGCCCTTGTTTCAGAAGAAGTCCTATTCCATGACCTAATGGCCTTGGATGTCTGTGAATGGTTCCAGATTTAAAATTGCCCCTGGGAAAAGAAGTGCCCAAGTCTAAAATTATCCTATGAGAAAGGAGATTTCTCTTTCAACGGGGTTTGCACATGGAGTTGCTGCTGCTCAAAAGACTCACCAGTGCAGGATGTCAGCTTTGACGATGGAAATATTACCCTCTTGCCTGGGTTTTATTTTATGTTTGTTTTCCCTTCTCCCTCTAGCAGCCTCCAGCACCACTCTTGACAAATGCTAATTGCCCATAGGTACCCCCACCTCCCCCCCGGTGGAGAAGCGGGGGCGATACCGCAGCCCTGCTGCCAGCAGGGCAGGGATAAGGGCTGGCGGCACCCGCGCCAGCAGGGCTTTCCAAGAGAAACACTCGGACAACACAGCCCTTGAGTGCCTCGGCCATAAATCTTCTTCGGGAACCCTGCCTGCTTTATGGACTCGGCCATTTTCTCTCAGACAATTCAGAGCCTGCCTTGTTGCCTCTGGCAGAGGCAGAAAGCATGGTTTGCTCTGGAGAGAAGAAGATTGAAGTTTTCTAGAATATTGGGGTGAAAGGACCAGAAAAGTTGACAGGACACAATTCTTTTAAGATAGAAAGTGGTGACAGTCTTCCACTATGTGCAAGGTTAGTAGAAAGCAGAGGGTAATGAGATTTTAATCCATGTCTGTTGAGGGAAGGAATAGAAATAATCAGCTTAATATGCAGCAAGGGAGATTTAAATGAGATATCAGAGAACTTCCTTGTACCAAAACTGGTTAAGCATTGGAGCAGACTACTCAGTAACCATGCAGAATCACTGCTGCAGAAGACACATCTGTAAAGGTTAGGGCTAAGGAATCTCAATCCTGGCTCCAATAGATGGTATGGAAAGGTTCTCAGGAACAACACCCAACTCCATTTCCTACGGGTGACTAAAGAGAGCATTCCCACTACAGAGGGGCTGATACCTGGCTCCTAGGTTCAAAAAGAATATGAGGAAAGCCATGCTGGTTCACAATGAAAGATCTAACTCAGTATTTCATCTGCCACGGGAACCCACGGCACCTGGAAGGAGTGTGAGAGTGGGAGGGTCCTGCAGGGACACTTCCCCCAAATTATCTCCCACCCTGCAAATTTTGAAATTCAGGGACTTAACAGTTTCCAACTGCCAGAGGAGAGATTGAGATTGGATATAAGGAGGAAATTCTTTGGTGTGAGGGTGGTGAGAGCCTGGCCCAGGGTGCCCAGAGAAGCTGTGGCTGCCCCTCCCTGGCAGTGCTCAAGGCCAGGTTGGATGGGGCTTGGAGCAACCTGGTGTGGTGGGAGGTGTCCCTGCCCATGGCAGGGGGTGGCACTGGATGAGCTTTAAGGTCCCTTCACACCCAAACCATTTGGTGATTCTGTGATTCTAGGACTTGACTGGAAGAGGAACTGATGCCTTGGGAGAAGGGGCAACCAAAACTGAATTGCTGTCAGGGATTTATTTGGTTTGTAGTATTTTTGGTCTTAAGAGGTTCATTTGTGAAGTTTGGTTGCAGACAGAGTGTTGGGGGACAGTTTTAATGGGCCTGGGTTGTCACTTTATTGTTTTTTCACAAATTATGTCTGATACTTCTGGCTTTACCCTGTCCTGACAGGAATATATTTGAAACCAGAAGATTTCTGTTGGGTGACAGACTCTTTTTTTATGATCAGTGATTTGCTATGAGGGATGCAACAGAGGGGTGTGGGTCCCAAACCGTCCTGTTTTTCTTTACCCTCCTGTTCTCCTCCACTTCTGGGAGGCTCCAGTACTCCTAAAACCTGTCATTGACTTTGCACTCCTTGTTGGGAGGTTTATGGGTGTTTAATTATCTGAATTAAGTTACTGTCTGTGACCATAATCCTGGAGACCTCTGTTCCATGGTCATGCTTAGCCAGTGTCTCACTGAAGAAGCTTGAAGCTTTACAGTTTTAGTTGAACTTTGGTTTTGTTGTCTCTGCTGCGTGTCCAGATTTGTCCACATAAACTTGAGAGTGGGAGGGGCTTTTGGATTTCCTTCAGTCATCCTGAGGGCAGCACTCTTCATTTTCAAGCTGGTAGACAACCCCGGTGACAAACTTCACCAAGAGGAAATCTGTGACTAAGCTGTCACTTCAGTTGAGATGTCTTTTGTAGAAAGAAGAAAAAGGGATGCCTCTGCGTCAGGAGAGGTTGGAGAAGCTGAGAGAGTCACACAGTGGTCGTATATAACATCCAGAAATTACATTAATAGAGTACTTCCACTGTCCCATGTTGTTCTGATTTTGTGAACGTCACATGTAGAACAGCATCATGTGGTTACTAATTATGACTACCAAAGTGCAATTTGTAATAAGGCTGGCAGATGTTTGCAGCACTAAATATAAACCAAAAGTCAGATCAAAACCAGCTCTTTCTGCCCAGGACGTATCCACTCCAGATCACGTAGAACGTGTGTTTTGTTTTCAAAACAAGTTATTCTCTGTAAATTGCCTCTCTCTCCCCTTTTAAGGTCTATATTTGAAACGAAATCAGGTGGCAGAAAATTATAATATTCCATTTGCTCATACTTGGGTTCTCATTTTGCTTTCCAAGAGGAGCTTTGCCACTGGCTGGGGTAGGGCAGTACCAGCCCCTCTGTTTGGCTTCGATAAGGATTTTAAAGGCCATGTGAAAAGAAGGAGAATTTGTGTTGACCAAAATGCCTGTGATGAGCTAAAAGGGAGTCATTTGCACTCGGGTGAGAAGAGCTCTGTTCAGAGCCATCAATCCCACTTGTGACAGCGTATTGACACTTGCTGGTCTTTAGGATTCGTTTCTTAAAATGCTAATGCAGACAAGTTCCTGTCTGTTGTGGGAAAATATGGTGGAACTTTGTTAGATGAGACACTCAAGTGCAAATAAATGTTTCCTGTAAGAAAGCATTTGGCTCGAATCTTTCCTCCTTTTTTTTTTATCTCCTAAATTGTTTCCCCATGTCCTTAGTGACACCCTTAGGAATCCAGGAAAAAAATTATAAAAAATTATCATCATCAAAAATAAAAGTCAACCAGAAAAAAAAAAAACACATGCCAGAGATAATTGGAGATTTATAACACGGCCTATCTGACTGGTGAGCATTGAAATAATATACGTGAGTGATGGGCTGAAACTTCATGGCATGAAGGATGCCTTTCTGGATAATTTACATCTTGGGGGGTATCATCTGAAAATCAGAGGTCCTGTCTTCACTCTGCGCACATTAAAAACCACATGGTGCTTTTCATAAGAGCCTGGGTCTGCCCCAGCGGTCTCGGCTGAAATTTTTCCCTGCTCTTTAGTCCTGCAGTGTGCGCCTTGCTCGGACCATCTGGTCACCATTCTGCACCCTGGCCGTGGCTGCGCTTAATGGCGAAATGATTTCTGTCTGTATACAGTTGGTCGAGTGTTTTGCATACTGCATATGCTCGAGGTATTACATATGAAAGGCATTATGTAAGATTACAGGGAAAGAAAAATACTCTCTTAAAAAATTGTCAGTAATTGCCCAGAATGCTCTTCTGACACCATTTGATGATGCAGGGGTGCTTAACCACTGCTCTGAAATGGTCCAGCTTTTAATTTGCATTTTAAATTTTATCCCCTGTGAAATTCTTTGATTTTGGTATCCTTATTGTTGGCGGCTCAGATGTCCCTTCTAGAGGCCAGACCCGTGTGTCTGGGCATCTAAAGACATCTCTAAATAAACAAAACGTACAATAAAGAGAAGTTTGAGGCTTTCATGCCCTTCATCGCTCAACATGCAGCCCAGCCCTTTGCCCCTGGCCTGGCACAGGTGGCAGCAGTTCAAGCATTCACAGGGACAAGGAAGTCAGTGGGGCCAACAAGCTGGGTTTTAACAAAAGAAATCTGGCTGCTGGGCTTTGAGCTGTGCTATTGGCATATCCATTCCATTTCTGGTCCTCTTGGGTTGTAGTCAGAGAGCTAAAGCTTGGTTCAGCTGCTTAAAGTTAGCGTTAAGTAAGGCTGGAGGTGACCCAGGGTTTCAGGAACATCCATACCAATGTTAGCATGAAGTAAGGCTGGAGATGACCCAAGGTTTCAGGAACATCCGTACCAATGTTAGCATTAAGTAAGGCTGGAGGTGACCCAAGGTTTCAGGAACATCCGTACCAATGTTAGCATTAAGTAAGGCTGGAGACGACCCAAGGTTTCAGGGCATCCATACCATGGTTATATGGCACTAGACCCACAGGGTCCTGTGACAGTGGGCAGTGGAGGTCCAACCAGGGACGGATCCAACTGCTGATGGCTCTGGCTGGATTCTAGCTGGCTCCTCCCATGTTTTTTGTACCTGCCAACAACTCCCCATGCAAAACAAATGCTGCTCTAAATCAGACGTGCCTGTAGTCATCCTTAAAAGGCTTTCCTGTATCAAGGCTCATGTTAGAAAAGGAGGTGTTTCTGGAACCAGAGCTTCAGTTCTCACCATAAGATCACCAGGATGGTTTCTTAGGACAGGTGGCCAACTGTGCTGTTGAAGGTGTTTGTTTCTTCATGTGGTTATAAACATGTAGTAAGAGCATTGTACAATCACCCACGTGTCCGCACAACCCCGTTCCAAGCACAACCATAGCAATGCTGGAAAATTCAGCCAAAATGCTGTGAAAAATTTGAGGTGTTTTGGTGACAATTCAGCTTGAAAAAGCAGAGCTGTAGGAGTGGGACGCAGAGCTCCAGGGAAGCTTGGTGGGCTCCTTCAGGCTCTGCTAGAGGGAAGCACATTAGCACATCCCTGAAGCCGAGCCTGTGTTTTGCTTTAATATTTACTTAAATCTTGATTTAACCTCCTCCCCTCCCAGGTTTTTGAGGCAAGATTGTTTTGGTAGGGTCTGCCTGCCCTCGCACACTCATCTTTGGGCTGAAACAAGGAATGTTCCACCAGCTTTGCAGGGTTTCGGAGTCACGCGTCGTTTCAATCTAAAAATAAATTCCGAACGTGGTATTCTATTATTGAAGACAGTTGAACTGTGCTTTCCACGCAGTGCCGAGAAAAGAAATGATGATGCATTGTATTTTCAGCTCGGGCATGAAGCCAGCACTAACTGCTCGCTAATGTAATTATGACCGAAAATACTGTGGGTTGGTCTGCGGGAGGCTCTGGGCTCTTTGGTGGAGCTGGACAAGCTCCACCACCTAAAATCTAAGCATGTGAAGAGCTTAGGGGATACACACGTTTAAGCACGCTTCCTAAGAATCAGGTTTTCACATAGCTACCATAGCTTTTAAATCTTTTTGACTACTGAAAGGGGAAGAAAGTGCTTCAAAATGAATAAAACCGCAGGTGACTATGGGTTGTGAAGGAGGTCTTTCACCAGCTCCTGCTGAAACGCAGAGGAGCCACGCTGGACCATCTCTTCTGAAGTCCTTGCAGACATCAGTGAGTAGTCTTGTCTTTAAAAAATTGAAAAAAGAAATAAAATCAATGGCACAATTTCACCCTGAATCATTTGTTCTGTTGGTGAAAGTCACAGAGAAAAGTCCTAAAATTATACAATTATAATAATAAATCAGTTCAGCATGTCATTTCTGCTTTTCTACATTAATAAATTAACCATGTAACATTGTTCAAAATTATGTCAGTTACGCATATAATAATCTTTTAAATTAATGAAGTGATGAAGCAGTTTGATGACACCCATGATTTACAGGGCTGCTTTTAGCTAATGTTAAAAGCCTTTCATTTAATAAATTGCTCCTTTGAGAAATTACCAAAAATGAATATTTTCAATGCTAAATGTTCCAAGGTTTACACTTTTTCAATATATTAACAAATGGCAAGGGAGAAGCATTTTTCAAAATATATCTTCTTTTACATATATTTAATTGAAATTAATTAGTATATTACTTTAGAAGGAAATGATCACAGAGAGAGGTGCGAGATCATTTATGAGAGTTTCTTATGGCAATAAAACAGAATTTAAACAATGGAATTAATCATGTCCTTAAAATTTTTTATGATAGATTAGGAATCATTCCAAGCTTTTTGATTAAATAGAAGGGCATTCCATACAGAGTGGAACAAAAAAAAAAAAAAAAGAATCCAGCTATTCCACTGCAATTAATATTTCCCTGGTTTCATTATGTCAGGATATGTGCACGCTGAATATTTACTGAGCTTAAAGCAAGAGTCCAACCGAGGTTCACAAGATATATTTTGCTCTTCCCTGCGCTCGGCGCCCTGATGTAATGTATGCACGACGTTATGAATGCTTAATATTGCCCATTTTATGCAGGTCTTAGAAGAAGCGAGCTTTAAAGGCGCTTTCTCGTCGGGTTGGTTGGGATTCAAGGAACATAACGTGAAACGGTATAGTGTGTCCTATAAAAGAGGTTAAAATGGAGGTTATAATTATGAAAGCTCAATAGATTTGAAAGCCAACACGGTGCCCCCTCGCATGTGATACCACCTCTAGAAAGGGAGAGAGAGATATATAGGACTATAAAGGGAAGCCTGTAATTGATGCTCTCTGTACTTATTAGGATTTGTTTTAGTAACATCAGGGACTCGTTTTTGTACTACCTCTGAATAAATAATGTGCACAGTAGGTTGGGTCAATTCCTTCTCACTTTGAAATATTTTCAGCCGTTGTGCTAAACCCAAGAATAATTCATTGGCTTTTTGTGAGGCGGCTGGATATGTTAGGAAAAATAGGTGCTTTAGCTGGGTTACTGGGGGGGTCTGTAATAGGGGTAGCATGGAGAAGAAGGGACTCCTGGCCTTTGGGGTGATGGGAGGGCGTTTTCCAGCTCAGTCAGGAGCCTCTCTCAAGAAATAAATGTGATGGCAGCAAAAGACCTTGTTCCAGTGTTTGTACTTTACTGCTCCACGGGTGAAGTCTGCCACATAGCAGAGGCTCCTGCGGGACACCCACACGTAATTGCCCACGGACAGAGCTTTGCCTCCTGTAAGTAAACCACCATAATGAGCACAGCTCCTCAAATACATATTTATTTTAAAAAAGAAGTGAAACAGAACCATCCCAAAAAAGCCTGAAAATTGATTCCAGTGCAGGCTTTGTTTGGCTCCTGCTCCTGGCACTGATTGCAGAGTTTAATATCTCCGGCAAGTCGCTGCCTTCTCCCCAGTGCCAAATTCCAGACCTCTCAAACTGCTCCAGCCCTGCCAGTTACCTCTGGTAGGACAGACGTGCTGATGCTCAGCTGATGTTCGGAAAGTCCTCTGATGCATCCTTGGGTGAAAAGGGCTGCAGAAACACAAATTAATTACTAGTAGCAATGATTAATGAATTAGTTGCGTCTCATTCTAAAATATTTCTAAGTGTACCCTTTGCAGCAACATCTGAAACTTGTAAGGTTTTTTCGCTGGGAGTTGGGGTTTTTGGTGAAAATGTTCACTAACAAGGTTGGGCTATGAAGAGCTGCATCTCCTGATGCTCCCACCCCCGTGAAAAGATCATCAAGGAAATCCTGTCTGTCTGTCCATCACCACCTTCTTGCTCTAGGCAATGAGGGACAGGTATTTCCTTGAGTAGGTTTTCAATGTGAAAGTCCTGCCCTTGAAATTCAGGCTTCAGAGTAAGGCTGGTTTCGTTTGGTTTTAAGAGACAGTGTCAATTTTGGGCAAAGTGAGGAGACCTTCTGGGGTGGTGGAAAATGATATTACACATGCCCCTGTGTACACAGTTTGTCCATCCAGAGAGGGGAGAGTCTGATCCTGTGCTCTATAAAGCAGCAGGAGTTTGCCATGAGATCTGAGGAAGCTCAGGGTAAATACGAGCAGGGATTTGTACTGAGCAGGGGTCAAGACGGTGTTTTCTGCAAGACATTAATTGTTTTGAGGATGAGGTTGTTGCCTTCCACCGTGCAGTTAGTTTTGGAGACCATTTTGAAAGTGCCACCAACTTTTGGGGATTTGCAAAAGCATCTGTTTGTGTGAAGAACAGCTTCCCAATAATTTAGCAAAGCAGAAATTACTGTGTGTGGAAGTGTTACTCCCTGCCCCAGGGCAACAGAGCCATCTGTAAATTCAATCCATGTAAGGAGCACGTGGGTCCAAACTGGAGAATCCAAAGGCTGCAGAGTGACCAGCAGCTGGTGGGCTCAATGCGAGCTCTCAGGACATTTTGCGAACTTTAAAATGTAGTGGAAAAATTATTGTGGGTCTAGTTTTTGCTGTCAAACTTCCAGATTATTATAGAGATTATGAGATTTGTTGAAGGAGTATCTTGCCGTGTTTCCTGCAAGAAAGTGAATGTCAGCAGCTTCCAAGCTGGAAAACTAGGAGGACTGGTAGGAATAGGAATCAATGACGTTTATGTGTTAAAGAGCAGAGGTAATGACATTTATTTCTCCTTATTAATAAATGCTTTGGGGTTTGTTCTAAGAGAACATACATAGTAATAATAAGAAACAGGTAGAGTGAGTTGCAGTGTTATAGAAAAGCATGTCTGGCCATCAGAAAAAACACGGAATATCTTAATACATGCTTCTGTGGAGATGTACAGGGGTTGCATCACCCTGTGTACCAGAACGTGTCCAAATGCAGGGGTAGGGCCAGCAAACCCATACGTTTCTGCCAAGAGAGTTTCTGCTTGAATATCTTTTTGGCAAGGAAGAAATCCATCTCACTCCTCGAGTCCTGGAACAAATTGAGGGGTTGGTCTCTAACAGTAATTCTGCAGATGGGGAAATGACCTCAAACCACCTCGAGAGACTTGGCAGAGAAGGGTCGAGAGGATGCAGGCAAAAAAGAGAAGTCCTTGAGGAGGACCAGGGGCTCCCTCCTCCATTGGTGTTTTGGGATGAAAGGTATGGGGGTGAAGGGGACAGTTTCAGCATGAGAAAACCAGTGGTCTGCGCTTTCAGTTCATGCCCTTGCTGATTTTATAGCATCTATGGCTGCAGGGTCTGCTGTACCTGCTCCTGTGTCCCCACCATGCCCCAGCAGAGCGATGAGTATCTCTGAGCCTTAAGCAGAAACTGCTGGTCCATGTAAAGCTCTTCTGCAGTTTGGCTCAGGCTCAGTTCATGATCTGTGAAGAGCATGATCTGAGCCTTGCTCCAGACAAGTGGCAGCTGTGGGACCGTGCTGTTGGGTCTCAGTGTTGGTAGGACAGAGGCTTCTGTGCAAAATTACATGTGAGCTACATTAAGCATCAGGTGAGCCCGCATCATTCCTTACCATATCCTTACTGGCCATAGCAAGGTAGCATGAGGAGGAAGATCATAGAACCATCGAATGGTTTGGGTTGGAAGGAACCTTAAAGATCTAGTTCCAACCACCCCCCAACAAATTCCTGACTCCTGCTTAAAGTCCTAAGTGTCCCCACCTCCCTGCTGCCCCATCATTTGCCCACTGCAAAAGTGAAAAGAAAAAATTGAGGAAGGCTTGAAACCTGGCAGTTTGTTGACTGAACATAGAGCACAAGGTGATACCAGGCCTGGTTCTAACCTGCTGACGGGTATAGAGCAAAGGTTGGGGTATGGTCAGGATCAGACTGGGCTTGCACAGAGGAGAAAAATTCACAAAGCCTGACTCACCCCTGCTTTGTGTCATCAGTTCAACCTTTGCAGAGGAGAGGCAGGAGGTGCCAGTCCACGTGGTTGTGCAATAGTCTAGGGGAGGCTGAGTTCATCCCAGTAGCTGCCTGCAGTGGCAGTGAGGGTTTGCTTGATATGAAAGAAGGACATGAGAGAAAAAACATCCCCAAGGGGAGGAAAAAGAAAAGGCAAAATGGTAGTGGAGGGGTTGTTACCTATGCACTGTGTGACAAATGCAAGGGTGAGCAAAGAGAACTGTATTTGGAAGCAGTCATCATGCCCTGCAGAAGCATCTCCCATCCTTTAAAAATAATTATAGGAGCAAGTAAGTGCACTTTAATTAGAAACTACATTAAGTATTACTTGTCAGTGGCTTTTTGCCTGAAAAGCATAAAATTATTTGCGTTTTGGATAGAAAGCCCATACCAGGAAAGCCATATTTTTCATATCCATGGCTAGTGCTGCTGATTCGGATATTGGCAGGAAAAAGAAGGGTATCATTCATTGTGGATGTAGTTTGAGGGCAGGCAGTCGTACATTCAGCTTTAGGTAGCTACAGAGGGTGAGAAATGGTGTGTCCAGACTGCCAGCTTAGGTGCCAAGCTGTTGTCCAGTGCAGTGATAAGTATGAAGATAGATCATGTCCTCTTCAGCTTTTAATGCCTGGAAATACCAGCAGACCCTGGCAGACCGAGCCACCATGAAGAGGTCAGCGAGACATAATGAAACATCCATGAGGGAAGAAGCATCCTGGCATTATATGGAGCAGCCAAGCACTCCATATCTCACGTTCCGTGCGCTGTTTATAAATTATTCCCCAAGTTTTATCACACACGCATATTCATTTTTAATGCTTAAATGCACATTAAGAATAATTTTCACCAAAGGATGATCCCTAATTCCATCAGGAGCAAAGCTAAGGAAATGATACATGCAAATTTGAGCAGGGGTTGGTACCATTAATCCCTGGCTCATCTTCCTGAGGGGAACTCGCCAGTCCCAGGTCTGCTGGGGCTTGCAGCCTGGCCAGGAGCCGGAAAGCCTTGGGTGAAACCCTACCTGTGTGCCACAGGTCCTTAACTCCCTAAACTCCCTGCTCCCACACCC
Organism: Aegotheles bennettii; assembly: GCA_013398125.1. Lineage (NCBI taxonomy): Eukaryota > Metazoa > Chordata > Aves > Caprimulgiformes > Aegothelidae > Aegotheles > Aegotheles bennettii. The sequence goes on from VZRW01012396.1 coordinate 365,236, forward strand.
AAAGGAAAGCACTTTCCCACAAAGACTGAATCTCCCATTTGCCTCCCACACAAGCCAAGGGAAGGGATGGAGCAAAACGCATTTTAATGAGCATTTGAATAATCATCAGGAAGAGCACTTTTCACTGACATAGCACCTTTTGTTCCAGCCATTTATAAACATCCATTAAGCCTGACAACATCCCTGAAGGGTAATTCTTTTATTTTATTCTCGGGAAGCGGAGGGCTGGGATTTGCTCGAGGACGGGGCAGGAAACCCATGGCGGGGCTGGAAATGGGAACCCCGCATGCGGGATTTCCTCTCCCCCCTCCGTAGGGTTTCCTCTCAGCTCCTTAATCTCCAAGCAAGATCTTGATGACCAGATGCTCGTAGATAACACAGCTCAAATATTGCTTCCGTTCTGCAAATTGCATGCTGGCTTGGTTCAGAGGCCAAGTCCGACTCCGCCATCGGCCGGTGGCGGGGATCCCATGGAGCAGCAGCCAAAGCCATGAGAATTTGAAAAACAAAGTGAAATGCTGGGAAACTTTTGTAGCTGGGCATATTTGGATAGCACCATGTCTTTCAGAGTGTTTTCTCTTACTTGAGGAAACCTTTGCAGGGCTTTAAATGAGGCTATTTCTAACGGGCGCATCCAGGCGCTCTACCCAAAACCACTGGCAAGGTATTTCCCGACCAGACCTCGCACACGTTCCAGGGGGCAGGGACAATATTTCTTCACTGACATCGCCAGTTAAAAGGATTTATTTCCAGTAAAATAGAGTACTTCAGTTGTGTGATGGGCAAAAAAAAAAGGTACTATATAATTAAAAATGGGATTAGACAGAAAAATGAGATGTGAGGCAGATAATTAGGGAACTATTATAATTAGAATGTGCTTTTAAATCCCCTAGTAGCTTCTATTATGAAAGGGATGTCCTCTGATTAACTAATATTTCCTTTAAGTAGATATTTTCCTCTTACTTTTGGACAGGAAAGCGTGAGTTGAATGACTTCACCTTAAAAAATCACAGTTTACTGAGGCCTGAGTTCTCCTTGTAGCAAACCAGTTTTGCTCAGGAAAAAAAGACCTGCATTTGGGGCTGAAAGTGGCAGGGAAGATTTTACCAGTAAGCTCATTAAATCACTTCTCTCCTCTATTAAATACAGCCTTATTTATAGACAGTATTTAGTATTCTTTGTATTCAGCCTTTAAGAGAAATTATTGCTGTTAGAGCAGTGCTAGCCTCAGATTAAATTTTTATTCATGCGGGTTTTATACAAACGAAACTGCTGCGCCTTTCCATGCAGAGTAGGAAGCTGTGATGGCTTTGAAAGGACATGGAGCTTCGGGGAGAGCTGTCTGGCAGCTGCTGGTAATGAACACGACCCAACGAGCCTCTTGGAAGCCACTGAGAGGAGACCTTATTGCCTTCTACAACTACCTAAAAGGAGGCTGTAGTGAGGCTGGTGTTGGTTTCTTCTCCCCAATTGCTGATGACAGGACGAGAGGAAACGGCCTCAAGTTCCGTCAGGGGAAGTTTAGGTTGGAGATTAGGAAGAAGTTCTTTACTGAGAGGGTGGTTGGGCACTGGAATGGGCTGCCCAGGGAGGTGGTGGAGTCACCGTCCCTGGGGGTGTTCAAAAAACAGGTTGATGAGGCACTTGATGCCATGGTCTAATGGTTAGGAATATGATGGGATAAAGGTTGGACTTGATGACCCTGGAGGTCCCTTCCAACCATAATGATTCTACAGGCTCTGGAAGGAGAAATGCTGAGCTGAACTGCAGAGATGCTGATCCCAGTGTGGAGCAGGGTCATCCAACATCTCCTGGCTTCCCAGGCTGGACCTTGATATCCAAGTTAGGAGAGAAACACCCAGACCAAAGGGAGTGAAGGAAATCCAGTGATTCAAAGCCATGGCCTCCTGCCCTATATTTGCAGGGTGGGGGGCGAAGAGGAACGTGGACCTGTTTTCCTTACTCCATTGAAAAATCTGGGCTTCTCACTCCAGCAGAAAAGAGCCATTTGGTCTAATGGTACCTTCCAGCTCTGCGGTGCCACTCAGCCCAGCTGCTGAAGCACTTTAGATGTCTTAATTCATCCTCTCAGCAAATAGCCGAGCCTCTGCACAGCAAAGTGCTCATGGTAACAGTACAACACAATGGGGAAAACACAGTATAGAAAAATATGATGGTTTTATGTCTTTTATGTCTTACACTGCAAACACATAAAAACAATTAGGGTTTGGAGAATATTTTTTTAAAAGCAAAGGGAATGATTGACAAGGCAGGGAAAATAAATATTATGCCCCTGAGAGGGTTAGGGACATGCTGGTTTTCCAATTTTACAGAAGAGAAATGCCAGATCAAAATTACTTTCCTGAGATCACACGGGGTGATCCTACCACCCTTTCTATTGAGTAGCTCTTACTCAAGGGTTTGTCTGTCTTTGTGCCCAGAGACCTCCGTGTTTTAGAGACTTTAAAGCCCGCTATCTGGTGGTGTAAATTTATGGTGTATTAGCTACTCTGTATTTATTCCCCCACATAAATATCTTTTCCAAGTAAGCTGCCTCACCCAAAGGCACTTTCAGGAGTGTAAGGCCAGCGGTAGAGCGGCTAGAAGAATTAACACTGTCCCACATAATTAGTGGTAATTAGTGCTGGTCAGGAGAGGAGTTAATGCACACTGGCAGACGTAAATTCTGCCTTTGTGTCCCTGTGCTGACATAAAACCAGCCTGGGAATAAGATCCCACTGGGTGCACAAGTGAAGGGACCAGGTCGGTGATCTGATACCTTATGGTTGCCCAAGCTCAGATGCTCTCTATTCCAGATCTTTCTTCCCATCATGGAACCCTGCACCCTCTTTTCGGCAGGGTAACCATTCTGCCAGTAATCCCAGAGGTGTTTGATAACCCATCATTTCTGTGTGTCCCAAGAGAGGTAAAACCCTGAGTGTCCAAACCAGGGGCTGCAGCGATACAACCACATGCCTTCAGGGAGTGTTCCCGAGCTTCCCGCTATGGGATAAACCATCTGCGGCAGCAGAACTGAATTACAGACTCCACAGCAAGGGGGAAAAACAATCAAAAGAAGGAAATATCCAAACACCTTCAAGCTGTCCCCTTCCTGGGGGTCAGAAGCCCCAGTGGGGCGATGGGTGGCTTTACGCAGGGAGGAGGGTGCTGCCGGGGCACAGCTGGTGGGCGAGTGCCAGCGCACATCTGGCGTGTGCATGGATTTAGGATGCTGGAGCAAACCGTTTGGGACATGGATGGGAAGCACATAGAGAAGGTAGTTAGTTCCCTAACGCTTGAAATGTTTTATTTCAAAGTGTGTTTTCTACAACTCGTCCGAGGTCGGACCTGTCCTCCTTGAGGTTTTAAAGAAAAGATGGATTATACAAAGTGGCCTGGCTGCAAACACCCTCCCTCCTTCCTTCCTTCCTTTGGAGAGGGTTTGCCCAAGCATAGCCCTCCATAGCTACAAACACTCGAAAAGGGAAACCTTAGGAAAGTGGACAGTAATCTTTTGGGCTGAAACCCCTCATTTTTACTCCTAGATGCTTGCTGTGCTTATTGAGTTCAGGAAAACAACTTAGCAAACACAGGCAGAGCCTCACAATTTAATCACAAGGAAAAATGAGCTTTTCTAACACAGAGACCGCCCTCTTCAGCCCACTGGAACAGCAGTTGAACCCAGGTTTTATCGAGGTTCAGAGCACATCCAGGCTGAATTGCTGTGGGTGCTGGGGTTGAGTCTGATTTCCAGCATCACTGAGATCCAACTGCTTCTACTGCCTTCACCCAGACCTGCTGGGAGCTGAACACCAGTTATGATCAGGACCCGACTGGTCTCTAGAAACGAGACTTTGCCAAGCAGGAAAGTGATCTGAAGTGTCATTTTCAATTAACTTTTTAAAATATGGAGGTAAAACCCTGTATGGACACTGGTTTAAGCCAATGTTACTTTGATTTTGCTTAATTGATGATGAGGGATTCATTTGAGCTAAATAAACAGAAACTGCTCATAAATGGAAATGAAATGGGTTTTTTTCCGGGCTTTGCCTCATCTCAGCTAGTTTAAGGACTCACCCGATGTTAAAGCCGGGGTATTTTTAAGTCAGTGAGTTTTGGCTAGAAACCTGTGGGCCTGTTTATGCCAGCTTGTAAATGGATTTCATTTGGATCAAAGGGAGTGGAGTCGATGTGACTCGGAGCCCGCCGGAGAGGGACCCCCGAGGTGACGTCAGCCGAGGGAAGAGTCACCGAGTGCGGCCAAGATGTCGCAGAAGAACTTCAAAGCAGGATCCATAGGCAACCTTGGCTAGGAGCAGGGAACGGATCCAAGGGAAAACATGAGGCAGGCAGGCTAGGCTTCCTAAGCAAAATCTGTATTGAGAGACAGACAGGTAAGAAAAGCTTTAGAAAAAGCACTGGAAAGAGGGAATGGAATAAACTACATGCCCAGAGCAACAAGTGGTCCTGTGGTGGAGTTTTCTTAGGAAGTCTTACTCAGAACACTGTGGTTTTTAATACATTCATGAGGTAACGTTCCTGTGAGAGTCAGTGGCTCTTTCTCATGGTCTCATCATGTGTCTGGAGGAACATGCAGACCCAATGGGCGGTGAAGAAGCAATCAAAGGAGGTGAAGACCTAGGAGCTGCACTCTGTGCAGACAAAGCACAACAACAGAACAGCACAGGAAGACTAAGCAAGGGATGTTTGTCAAGCCACATTCTATGTCACTGATGCCCACACCATTGGTTTTTTGGGAATGGCTTTGGGAGGAGACGCCTGACTCAAGGAGGCAAGAGATCCTTTCAGGTGGTTCCTCATGGAGGAGACTGGCGCAACATCCCAGTGGCCAGAAGAAGAAATTAGGTGGTTACCTGCCTCCCAGCTCAATGAGGCCAGCAGCAGAGCAGTAAGGATGTCTAGTGAAGAGCCCCAGTGGCTCTCAACCTACGTGAAGCCAAGTGACATCTCCATAAGGAAATATTTGGGATAACTGCAGCTCTTCTGGAAAACTGTGAAGGGAACAGAAGACATGTGCAATTATCATAAAACCTTCCAGTCCAGAGATGCACAGAAAGAGAAGAAGACATGCAATTGTCATAAAACCTTCCAGAGATGCACAGAAAGAGAAAGCATACTGCTCGTGAGGGCAAGGTCATCCTAGTAGGGATGGAGGAAGGAGGTTGTGGCATTCCCAGGTATGGGAAAACTGGAGCAGAAAGCCACTCGAGTTCAGCAAGGCAGAGGTTTTTAAAGCAGAAATTGAGCAGTGTAGGGAAGCCAGACAGTGGAGCTTTCCCCTAACTTAGAGACCCAACATGTGCTTCTAATACAGAAACTAAAGCAGAAGCTAGAGTTACTGCAAGGCTGAGGGTACTAATGAATCAAATTGTCTCTACACGACTTCAAAGGCTTTGGGAAGAAGCAAGAATAACTAGAAATGTAACACTAATGGCAAGGACAACGTGGCTGGCACTGAGGAAACCTGGTGAGGGGCTCTTCATCAACGGGGAGGTGTGGTGTGTGTGGAAAAGGCTGAAAAAATAATTAAAATCAATCTGGCAGTGCTGTACAGCAAAGGAGATGGAGCAGCAGCAGCCTGGAGTTTGGCGAGAATAAAAGCGAGGCAGGATGGGCTTGGTGGAAACATGGGGTGAGCAGTACAGTAATAAAATGTGAAAAGGGGACCAGAGAAAGGAGCATTTCAAACACCAGTGAGGACAGGAAAATAATAGAAAGGTTTACAAATGATCAGCAATGCAGACGACTATAATAAACTATAATAAACTTCAACTTGGAAACATAAAAGGAGAAATATGATCTAGGGTGATATGGGAAAAATAATTCAAAGGAAGATACTCTATGGGGGAAGAGATCTGGGCAAGGTCCAGAGTTGCTGTTTATGAGTTAATGAAGAGCGGGGTGGGAACAGCTCGTCTTCAAGCAGAGGTCCAAGGGGCAGAGTATTTGGCCTCTATTCCTCGTGCTGCCACATAGTTTCTTGGTTTAGTCCTTTGAAACCCCTCCGTGCTCCAGGTGCTCTGGCTGTGGGGTGAGGCTTTCCCATCTCACACACATGCTTGTAAGATGTTCGGCTGCTACGGTGGCACCCCCGATGCCACAAGCTGTTTGGCTGAGTGATCCCATTTCAGGGGGTGCGCTCAAGCCAGATCAAATGAAAAGGGATGGTAGAAATGGAGAGGGGGACCGAAATGATAGCTGGGCTAGTGCATCTCCGTGGTTCACCTTCATCTGATGGTGGGTAAAGGCATCTCTGAAAGCTTGACTCTATTCTGCTCCTGTTTGCAGGTGTAAAAGCCATGTTTTGAGGGAAGAAGCTGGGTTCTTGGGGAATTGAAATGTCTTGGGGACATTTCAGTGTCCCAGAATCCCCTGGGGACCACTTGGGTGGGTAGAGCCTGCTGGCACGCTCTTGTTGACCCCACAGCGGAGAGGTTCCAAGCTACTTGTCTACATGCACTATGATGCATATCTACCTTCAGAAAGGTACAGCCCTTTCCAAAAGGTGACTTAACCCATTGACTTTCAACGAGACTTGAGTCAGTAGGACAACCCTGCAGTGCAGCTTACTGCCCATGTTTGATAAAGATGGTTTCTATCTCTGGCAGGAATTAGGTGCCAATTTTGTATGGACTGTGGTCACTGCAGTGTTGAGGGAAGAAGCAAAATATCTTTGGAAATTTGAACTGCAAGGTTCATGCATGCTGAGAGCCCTCTTTGCTAAAATATAGAGTGTTTGATTGGTCTAAAGTCTACTAAATGCAAGGAAATCAGGCTGCAGTTGAGGAGAGCTGAGCTGATTGCTCTACGAGATGTTTCTCTGGTTTACACAAAAAATACTCCCTTTCCAGAGCTTGGGTGCCTGTCTGATTCCTTGTCTTGTTCCCATGACTAAGCTGAGGGTGAGAGCAGGAGATCACTTTAAAAAGTGCAACTACATCTTCTCAAGCAAAGCTAACATCCTCGAGGAGAAAAAAGTGCTGGGTGGGGTGAGATGGAAGAAAATGCTCTCTTGATGTGTCTTGGTGGGTTCTTCTGACCGGGGTTCCCTTCGGCAACTGCAGATCCCTGCAGACCTTTTAATGACCCCTTTAAAAAAGCCACAGAAAATGACCATTAGTGTCATGTGATCGTTCGGGATGCACCAAGTCCCTGAACTGCTGGAGGTTTCCATCTGGGAATATGAGCCTGGCTTGGACCTTGCACGTCTCGCCGTCTGGTGGGGAGCAGCCAGGGGCCGCTCTGCGATGCGGGGCTGCCCCCGCCCTGGCTGCGGGGCTGCGGGGGAGGCGATGCTGCTGCTGCCATGTGGGAGGCCCAGGGCTCCGGAGGCAGCTCCTGGGGCTGGGGCCCCTCCAAGGGGACGCTTGCTCCGCTCGGAGGAAAGTGCAGCTTTCGCCGCCTCCCTCCCCAACCCTCCTCCTTCTCTCCTTGGCTGTTTTTTCCCTCCCTGCCTGCTGCCTCGGGGAGCCTCGGTGCAAGGCTCAAGGGCGAGGGCAGCGGCCTCTGCTCCAGCCGGGAGGATGGAGAGGGGACAGCAGAGGCCATGGTTTGGGGTGGACATGGCTTTGGGGGAACTGCTCTGACTGGGGAGGTGTAGGGAGAGGGGGAGGCCGGTGTTTGAGTGCCTCTCCTCCAAGGGAAGTTTTAAAAATGGTTAATGAGGAGGGGTTTTTCCCCTAAGTCATCCCTCGAGCAGTCCTTGGTGTGTGCACACACACACGTGTACCCACGTACGCCCTTCTCACAGCCATCATAGCTGGCCAAAAATTATCCCAGGCAGTTCAGATGTCTAGAGTCACGTATGTCCATGTACTCACCTGTAAGACCCCAAAGTGAGTGACAGCCACCTATTCTGTCTGTCACGGGTGTGACAGCAGTTCCCTCTGCTTATCTGTACTCAGAGTTGGATCCAAACCACCCAGAGATGAGCCACTTGTGCCCTCAGAAACACTCCCAAACGAAGGAGCAAGAGCAACTCGAAGCTCTTCTGCAGCCCCTTTTCCTTTTGTTTTGTTGTTTTTCTTGCCGGGAGAGCTGTTTGCGGGTGGAAGAGGGAGATGTTTCAATAGCTCCATTTAGGAAAGTCAATATGCAATTATGCAAAGTCTGTGATAATGCACCCAGGGATGCAGATAGCGGCGGATTGGGCTGTCCCGGGGGGGGCGAGCTGGTAACCCTTGGAGTGTGGGGGGGCTGCGGGTCCCGGGAGCACCCGGCGCTGCCCCGAGCCCTGCTCGACCCCCCCCTCCGTGCCTTTCCTCCTTCTTTTCCTTACTTTTCCTAATGTATAAGGCGTGGGTGATTTACACCCAAATTTACCCAGCCTGTCCGCTCTGCAGGCGCCCATCCCGGCGGGGTGAGGAGCCTTGAGAGCCCCCCGGCTTCCTCCCACCCCACCGCCGGAGCCCCGCTCCAGATCAGCGCCTGTCCTCTGCCACCGGCACCAGGCAAGCCGGAATAGTTCTGTAATGGGCTCATTAGCCGAGCTGAATGCGGGGTTAGGTAATGGGAATGGAGCAATATTGGAAATTAGTTTGGAGGAAAACATCAACTGGGAAAGCTCTGACAAAACTCCGCTTTGCTCCAGTTCCGCCGAGGTGCTGTCAGGATGCGATTCCCTGGGGCTTGAAATTAGGGCTTTATTTTGTTACTCGCTAATTTGCCTCTCGTACGGCGTCGCGAATACTTTCGGGCTCATTTCAAGGCGTAAGAGACTTCGTTCGAGTTTTTAGGCGTTCAGCTTTTGATCCCAGAGGCACGGGAGCGTTTAATTCCCGCTTTATGGGCTCATATCAGCCCCTGGCTGGTAAAAAAAAGATCAAGCAGGTTGTTGTTTTCCTTCGAAGACAACAATTTCACCCGCAGAGACGAACTCGGAGCTGAACTTAGCCCAGCAGAAGTGGGGAAAGTCTCCAGAAAAAAGAAAGGTATCGAATATTTTAGGCTAATGTCACCCTCTGTTGAACCCTGGCAGTGGCTCTGAGGGCTTGGTCGGCTACAAGTGGCAGAAGGGTTTGCTTGTACCTTCCTTTAAAGTATTTTTTTCAACCCTGTTGTTCCGCTCCGTGGGGTGTCTCCGGCGTTTGGGGCTAGGTGCGCGCCGATGTGTGGATTGGGAGCAGGCGCTTAGAGATCTTGGCTTTAAAAAGCCAACTTTGGGCTCACAAAGGCTGCGAGATTTTTATCTCCACGCACAGCCGCCGCTTGCGCTCCGTCGTACGGCAAAGGCTCCGCATTTCTCAGCCTCTCGCCTCGCAAAAGTCAAGCGTTTTGGTTGTTTTTTTTAAAAAAAGGTGGGTTTGTTGTTTTTTTAAAAACAAAACCACTTTTTTCCTTTTTTTTTGCGTCTCTTCTTGACCTTTGTTTTTGGAGGGGAGCGCAGAGCCAAGTGTGCGGGGAGAGGGGGATCACCCAGCTTGGCTGCGCCCGCCTGGGAGCATCGGCGGCTCGGGCTCGGGCACGGGCAGAGATTAGGGGAATTAAGGCGAGCTTCGTTTAAGCCGGGATCAAGGCAGTGCCGGGGCAGCCCCAGCTCCTGCTGCCCTTCGCCCCCCTCCGAGAGCATCCTCGGGCTGGGAACGCTGCCCCTGCCCGGCTGCAGCCGGGGAAGTTTTTAAACCGCTCGCAAATATTTACCCCCTTCTTTTTTATTATTTTTCCCCCTTTCCTACATATTTAGCTGATGCCCAACGGCCTCCCGCGGGTAAACTCGAACCCTATTTGCCATATTCCCCCCTTATTGCGCTCTGCAGTCAGTAAAACCCCGAGCACTTAAAAGCGGAGTTTTACAAAATTATAGCGGAAAGAAATAATAATTTGCATCTTCGGCTCTTCTGTCCGGGGTCGTTTTCGGTCTTCTTGTACCGAGAAATTCGGTACCTCCGGCCCCTCCAAATTGCCGAAAACTCCTTTTTTTCCCTCGCAGAAAGTTCTGGGTGCAGTTTCCCCGTCGCCCAGTAGACGGCACAACAGCTCAATCCTTCAGATGTGAACAGCCCGACAGCTTTTCCCTTTTTCTTCTCTTTAATTAAGCGGCCAGAGTTTTACCCAGTAATTTTTTATTATTATTATTATTATTATCTCGTACAACGAGAAGCACAGTAATATCGGTAGTAAAGGGAGGGGGTTTGGCATAGGGAGGGAGTAAAGAGAGGCGGCTGGGCTGAGCGCAGGTATCGGGGCGGGCACCGGAGCGGAGCAGTGCTCCCAAATTAGCACAAATGAACTTGTGGAGCCCGGATCGTGTGAGCAAAAAGGTAAAAAAAAAAATAAAAAATAAAGAGCAGCCGTCCCAGCCCCGACACCGTCGGGCTGCGGGGGGATTGTGGGGTTTGAGACTGAGGTCGGCTGGGTGCGAATTGGGAAGGCGCCGGGTGAGGGCTCAGGTCGGCTCTGTTCTGCTTCGCCCGGGCTACCCCGAGGTGCCACCAAACCCGGCACTTTTTGTCCCCGAAAAAGCTCCTTTTGTGTGCGTGTGTGTGCCTGCCCTCCCTCCGCTTGCAGGAGCTGAGGTGACAAAAATCCCGGGCAGCAACTCAAGTCTCCACTTAATTTTACATATTAAAAAAATATAGCGGTGTTTAGAAAGTTTTAAGACAGCCGTAAATTTTATTAGGAATATTATGTTATATACCAAGCCCTCCGTTTAATTAATAGAAGACCCGCACAACTTCTGCCAACGCTCCCCGGGCCACCGGAGCCACCGGGCCGGCATCGCCCGCCCCGGCAGCACCCAGGGCCCAGGCGGGTTTGCCGGTGGCAGCGGGGTGACAGAGGGTGACCTCGGGGTGACTCCCCGGCCCCACCAGCCGCTCTTTGTGTTCCGAATGGGCGAGGAGTAAACAAACCCCCCTAGCCCAGGCGCTGCGCTTCATCTGCTCGCCCAAACCCCTTCCAGTTTAGCCCCCTTTTATCACCACTTTCCCCCCCTCGGCTCTGCCCTTTGAGAGGTCTTTAAACAGCTGAGTCGGGGGTTTCTTTCCCCCCCCAGTCCCTCTTCCAGCCGCTCCATCAGGCTCTGACTTTTCGGGTATCTCCGCACGTATC
>VZRW01012402.1:0-17254 GCA_013398125.1 Aegotheles bennettii
TGGGAAGCAGCAGAACCATTTCCCAGTTGGAGCTGTGTGCAGTTAAGCTCACTGATCTCGATGCCATGTGACTGGATACGCAAAGAGCAGACTGACATCAGGCACACACTCTCCAACTCGTCCGATAGCCAAAAAAAAAAAGAGGGGGTGGGAGTGAGCAGGGGAGGTTCCCTTGCTTTTTTTCTAGTGCTATTAATTCCTGCTGGAGCTTGTTCGCCGCGAGCTCGGTTCATGGCAGTAACAGAAGCAGCAGTGCTTATTCGGTAGCTCAGTGCTCTCAATGAGGTCAAGCTGGATCAAAGGGAAACCTCCTGTGGAAGCATCTACTGTAAGTTCTGATACTGCTTTTTCCATGCTCCCTCCAAATGAATCGTAGCCTGTACAACTGAGCCAGGCGTTGGTGTTTTATGTCTCCCTGACTGGTAATTTTGTATAAGGTTGTCAGGTTTTATCTTAATTGAACTTGTCAGTAGGGTGTCAGTTGGATAATAATGCTGTGCATTTTGGGAGGAAAGGGCTTATCATTCTATCCTTTTATTTTCTGAGGGGGTGGGAAGAAGAAAGTGTGGTTTTGTTCTTTCGAAAAGCTCCAAGCTGTTAAGGTTACAGCTCACCAGATTCTGTTTTACGTAATCTACATATTCCACTTTCTAAATAAAGTAACTGTAAAGTGTCTCTCAAATGTTCTTGGATTTCACTGAATAGCTATTCTTTTGGGAATAGTTACCTAAACATTTATTTAAATAAAAATAATTAAAAAAAAACCCAGAAAAGAGAGAAAGAGAAAACACTTTATCCGACTCTTGGAAACATTTGTAGTAATGAAATTTCAGAGGTACTCTCCTTACACAAGCTGCTGTTCACCTGAGGGGTCTCTAATGTGATCATTCAGAAATACTACTTTGAAACCTAATTCTGAATATCAGCTGATTTTAATGAAACTTTTCGGTTGCAAAAATTTTCAGAGTGAAATGTTCAGTGTTGCCTTTTATGTAACAAACTAGCTATTTCTGCAGAAATGCTACTTAGCATGCAGGAATGCTAACTTTTGCAGGTAGTGTTGTCTTACTTACAGCATGGAAACCTTGGGGAATAATGAGATGCTGGGCTGTAAATTTTTCAGCTATATAACCCAACTATTTATATAAAGTACAAAAAGCTAACCTGAATATATATGTGAAAGACTTGCAGAGTGGTTTCAATCAACTGAGCAAAATAACTATCACCTGTTTGGATTATGGTTAGTAATATATTGTAAACTCTGAGGGAAAGTCAAGTATCACAAATCACTGTCCCTTTCTGCAGTAAAGTTGCTCTTGAAAGGACATGGCATGATGTCTCTTAACTTGATCTTCAGCTAGCATGTCTGTAAACCAGGCAGTATTCACATTATTGTGCTGTGAAGCAGTGTAATGTTGCAAATGTCATAGAGATACATGACACTGCTTTGCCCCCCAAAATCAGATGTCTTTGTTTTTTGTTTTTTTTTTTTTTTCAAAGTTGTGTACTTTAATTATAGTCTTATTTTTATCTCCTTCAGTTAATAGTCTTGACTTTCCTAAATATGTAACTTGGAAGCTGGATAGAGGAAAGGAGAAAAATGGTGTGAAATCAGGTCAGGCAACATCTAGGTGTGAAGTATGAATATCTGCTGGAGAGATTATGAAACAAACTCTTGAAGACTCATTTTCAACTGTGCTCTTCTATTTAGTAAATAGAGGATTTTTTACTTTAATATGCTGTGATTTTTGTCTGGCATCACTGCAATATAAAGATGAAAAGACATGTAAATTAGCATCTGATACTTGCCCCTCCTGTGCTGAGGATAGGATCAAAATGCTCTATGAACCCATCACTGGAATTTTTTATTTTGAATTTGTATCTTTTCTTGGTTCCATTGAGACAGCTCCATTTTTAAACATACATAGTGGAAAAAACCTTACTGTTATCTTTTTGTCCAAATAGTAATATTTCTTTTCATTTCAGCATTCAGCTTCTGAGTTGATCCTAGTTGAAGATGAAATGACAGATACTGAAGATAATGAAGAAGAGGATTTAGGAGTCATGGATGATCAACGTAGTGTAATTCTTCATCTCATCTCTCAACTCAAACTTGGCATGGACCTTACCAGGGTACGGACACTGTATCTCTGTGATAATTGTTCATTCTTTTTTCTTCTTATCATCCTTCTGTGTGTGTGTGCACTCACGTGATACCTGTGAGGATATTTTGCCTCCATGGACAATGCTGTCTGCCTTCTCATGCAGGTTCCAGAGAGCTATGGAGTGCTGACTCCTGCTAGGCAGGCTTTCACATGAAGTGACCACATCAGATACCTAAGGGATGGGGGGACAGGGTTGGAAGGAAGGGAAAGAAAAAAGAAGAAAAAATCTCCAAAACTCTTCTTTATTTTTCTGTTTTTTAAATATTTCAGAGCAACCATATGTTCTGTATGTATCTCACATGTATGTTAAGTCAGGGTGCATTGAGTCTTTAAAGAACCATAATGTGAGTTTTATGAATGAAGATGTGTGCTCAAGTTACTGCTTTGTAGATTGAATTCCATTTAATCACTTGGTAGCTTAAAAAAAACCCCCTAATGGTAAATAAATTGGAGTCTTCAATGTATCCCTGTTCTTCTATGTGCTAAGCAGCTCACCAGTTTAACCTTCTGTGCATCCTTCTGGTCCTGGAACCAGTATTGTTACAAGCTTATTCATACTGATATGGTCAGAGAAGTTATGGTGTCTGAGAAATTTCCCATAACTCCTTAGAGTTTTGGAGATGAGGTAGATGTTCTGGAAGCAGGGAATGCCTCTTTTTGGATAATCCTACATTCCAGTGAAACCTTCTCATGGGACCTAATAATCAAGTGGATTTTTTGAAGATCTGGAATATCCTTTCCTTCCACAAAGGTTTTCTACTTAAAAAAAATAAAAAGCAAATAAAACCCCTATCACACACTTCCACAAATGAGAACAGCTCATTCTGACTTCTGCTCCCCACAAATAAAAAGCAGCTTGGGATGACCAGAGAATTACGTCTGTGCTACAAGTGCCTGTGCAGGAGATTCTTCTCATGGGCATTTTGATATTCTGAAGAGTTCATCTGCTTTCCTTTTGATCTTACATACTAATAAAAATCTATTTTTATTGTAACTTTATTACAAAATAAGGCTTTCTTAATATAGTATTTTCTGTTTCCTCTGGAACAACTGATATTATTTAAAAATACTTATATTTTTTTAAGACTAAGCAATCCTGTGATGTATTGCTAAGTATAGCTGTTGAATAGGTGCATGGAAATTAATGTTTTGTTCTAAATAGAACAAAAGTTCTATCGTTTCATTTATTTATACCTGTCACTTTTAGTATCTCTGGGTTCATTTTGGGGTTTGTTTTTCTTACATTCCTTAATACTTCATAGCTCTTCCTCTTTTCTGTGTTGGTTTGCTAAGACTATTTTAGACCTTAATGTTTAAACTAGACTAAGATTCCTTATCTGTTGTTCTTGTGTCTTCAAAACGTTTTGTCTTTGATAATGAATAAGATTTTTCTTCCCTGGTTTCCAGTGTCATCTTTTTGTCATGGCAGAGGAGGCAAAAGCCCCAAAGACACACAGTGTAAATAAGAGAAATTCCTGTAAATATGAGAAGTGTAGACACTCATAAGAAAAGCAGGAAGATAAATATATATGATAACCTATTTCCTACATCGTGTTCTTAGAGCAGAGTTTCTGAGGACAGCAGTGAATATCATCAGATCTGCAGTATGGCAAAATGTTAGCGTGCACGAATGTGTGTGTATAATACCCACAGATGAAAAGGGGAACAGGCATATGGCAGAATTAAATCTATCTCTAGTTTGTGTGATGCACGAATACACATATGATGAGTATTAATGAGACATGCCACATGTGCACATCACTTTTCTGACCATTTTGAGGATTAAAAAAAATAAATTACAGGACAGCTGGCTGCCTTTTTATTAACTTTGCTTCCTGACATGAGGCCCTTAGGGCCACAGATGTGTGACGATAAAGCTTGGTTTGTTGGCTGCACATCTTCTCATTTTTCATTATTTGCCTGAAAGTCAGATTTCTGATAGCCTTGATGCTAGTCAGCTTCTTCTGGAAGGGGCTGTGGTGCACTGGTTGCTAATATCAGAGCATGTTTTGTATGTTTCCATTTCCTGTGCCTTCTTCCCAAGGGTTGTTTCTTTGGTTCATTTTGTGAGCTATGGATTGTAACATGATAAACACATGAACAAACAGCTCCTTCGAGCCCTTGGTGGCTTTTGGTTCTGGATGCATAATCATTACCTTCATGTACCATATCAGAGCAAACAGCATCTTTTCCCTTTCCTGCGGGGTGCTTGCTTATGTTAGTGCTGGCCGTGCCTGCTCTGACATGAGTTTCCCACAGTGATGACAGCCACATTTAATGTTGCAGAACTGTTTCATTTTTGAAATGTGTCATGCTGCCGTGCCTTTTAATGAGGAGTTAACAGTAAAATCCACTCTGTAGGGCATCACCCACAAGGAAGTGTCAAATCTGCATGGGGACTTGCTAGACCAGGCTAGGCTCTGTGGTGGCCAAATTGCTGCTCGAGGGAGTTGGGTGGGGGAGCAGTTTGCAGCAGCAGAACATAGTACAAAACCAATGCCTTGCACTGGGTGAGGACCTTAAACCTCATTTAAAATTGAAATTACTGGGAAAAAATAAGTTTCTAAATTGTTTGTTCTTTGAACTTTTAAAAATATGAAAAATAGTGCCAAAAATCACTGACAGCTTGATAAATGTGTTGGTAAATGGCATCTAATGGATTGAAATGAGTGCTAACAATTTGTACAGATGGGTGATCACTCCCCCACATTCCCTCAACTTCCCTACGCAGTTAATATGTGCTAAAAATAAAGGGCTGCCATTCTGTGCAAAAGGGCTGCCAGTGCTTCTGCAGAATATCAACCTGTTGTAAATTAACATTGTAATATATTGGTGATGTCCTAAGTTTTTAATTTGCCTGTCAATATACTTTTACCTTGTAATTTTGAAACATAAGTGGGATGAAAATAGCCTGTTTTATTACCTCAACAGTAATAAAGGTAGCAGTGGAAAGCTTTGTACCTCCAAGAGAAGGACAACTCAGCATGGGCTACCTTGGTCAGATTTCTGAAAAATGTAGGGAATGGTGCTGACATCCATGTTCTGCCTCACAGGAAACAGTAGCAGGGATAAATATTTCTGTTCTTCAGAAGTAATGCTCTTACTTTTCTCAGTTGCCTTCAGACCTAATTAAGTATAAGTGAAGTGAAACCTGGGAGGTCACGATCAAGCTTTGACTTAATATCCTCTTTTAAAGCTCAATGAAAATTGAAGAATTCCTCTTAAACTGCTTCCATTTCACATGAAGCCTGACAAAGAATAAGAACAGAGTTTGTTCTAACATTTTAGCATGCAATCAGGAGATTTTTTGCTTCAGAGATTCTTTTGCCCATTTGGTTGTCATGCTGGCTGTTTCTCAGAGGAAAAAAATAGGCTCTTTTGACTTTTTATGCAATTACAAAAAAAAAAATAATAAATTGTTGTAGTCCAAAACTAATATAAAGAATGCAAGTGCTAAGTGTATTTTTCTGGACAGTGCATTGTGTTTGGCTGCAAAAGAGTTGAAAATCTTCTTCCTTGGAAAGCTAGCACACAAGTGCATGACAGTCCCATGCTGGCAAGAAGAATGCTGTATGCTTCCAAATTTGTTTATTTCTGTTTTGCATATTTTTGCAGATATCAAGATAGGGCCAATTGAAAAAGAAAATGACTCGTGATTTTTTTTTTTTTTTACAACTATTTTAGTGTGTGGCAGTGTTGCATATTGAAACTTTGAGGCTATGAGATTATTTAGTAAAAGGCAATGTTTTCTAGGCATATTTTGTAGTACTGGAGTTGTATAAGCTTTAAAAGACAGATATTTTTCATACATAGTTCTGCCCCCTTTTGTGGAAACAATTCAGTTATTCTGCATTTTGCAGTAGATCCTTTCCTGCTACAGTTAAGGACATTGTGTCTATTTTAGTTGGGCTTTTAAATCAAGATAATTTGAGCTGGAATTCAAACTTTATTCAGATTTTAAATTGATTTTTGAAACTGAATAATAAAAGTCCAGTTATCCGTAACATTTAATTTAGTGGCTGTGTTGGTGTAGCTATATTGTGTAGCTGCAAAGCACACAGCTGGTACTTGTGAGAGTAGATATGAGGACTATATATGATCAAGTCAGCAGGATGAAACCACAGTGGTCTTAACGTTGTACCATAAAATTTGCATCGTCTTAGGTATGGTCTGTAGTTTTCTTCTCCTGGATTTGTGCTGATAAAGGTCAGTCTTTTTAGAGAGACACTTGGACATAATGAGATGCAGAGTGCTGTTTATTCAAATGAGTTTCTCTGCCCTTTCAAGTCTCTGCAGTGAATTCATGATAGTCACTACTAGTACTTCTACACACAGGTGATGGGTTTTTTTCTGTTTTGCTGTCAGTTTCCCTTTTGATAACCTGGTCTTTAAGTGTACAATTTATATTAAAATGAGATCCTGTGTTGAGTTTCACTAATGCTGAATTGCATTTTCTAAAGATTATATTGCTAGAATAAGAATGCTGCAAGTAAGACAGACTTGTTTAAAGAGCTAAAAATACTGTAAGAAAATCTACTACCTTTTCACTTTGCCTTCCTTTTAGATTTCACTTTTAAAAACCAATCTCCTCAGCCTCTCGCTATCACCCCACCTGGGCTGTCCTCACCACTCAGTAGTTTGCCGCCCATAATACAAAGTTAAGGTCCTGCATCTTTTGGGGCCTCATTAGGTTGGTAACAGAGACCGTGTAGAGTTCTCAAGGCTTACAGAGTAGATTCAGAGAAATATTATGAATGGAACTTTGCTTGATTTCTATCTAAACTGGTAAGAATTATTAGCCTATAAAAGACTGTATGTGTGTAAATGACATACAGAAGGAGGGAGAGAATGAGCTATGTTACCAAATGGAGCAGTGTTGTGACTGGAATTTTTCCTCATGTTTACAAGTTTTCTTTGAAGAGAACGAAATGATGAATAAAATTTTGACAGCTTCTATTTAATTATCCATGGACTCCAAAAGGACTGAACTGTGCTTTGGTCCCACATAGAATAGCAAGCTGGGGCCGCAGTGGGGACAGCAAATGTGTTTATGTTTGAATGGTGGCTCCCTGCCTGCAGTAAATAACTCTTCTTTTGGGAAAGGGAAAAAGTAAATGCAATAAAGAATTAAAGAGGAAAGCAGAAAAATTGCTTTAATTGAGGACAGCTGTTGGTCTACATCTGGCATCATTGAGCCACTTTGATTCTAGACAAATTTGTGTGTGCCAGAAGTTCCTTGTTGGTCTTGCCGGAGTGACCTCTTGAGCTCCCCTGGGATGGTCCTGCACAAGGCGTAGAGGGTGAGAGAGAAGGAAAGGAGATAAATAAATTATTTTAGGTCCTGTAGCCCTTGTCTGTCTTGCAGTGCACTCCAGGATGTTTCATTGAAAACTTTTAGCAAAACACTATTTCTCAGTGGGTGACTTTGGCAACATCTGGGTTGCTAGATGAGCCACTCGAGACGGCAGCCTGCCAGCCCTGAGTGATTTGGATGCATAGTGCTCAGTCCGGATTTTTTCTGGGCCCCCTGGAGCCTCTCTAGTCTGGGGACATCAGTGTAACATTCTGTGCAGTTTTTGTTTCAACTTGTCTGGAATAAGGTGAAGGCATGCACGGAGCCACCACAGCAGTATGCTATGATCTCAAACTGAGGGGAAGTGCTGTGTGCCTGGGGGTGACAGGATAGTGTGGAGGTGGCAAGGGATTTGACCTGGGAGGTGGGAGGGAACATGACATGTACGGTGACAGTGTAGGGCAAAGGGAGTCAAACCGAGAGTGTTTTCTTGTCCATAGCCTTTTGGGAAGGGTCCTTGGTATAGTTTTATCCTTGGAAACACACCTGAGGTTTTGTTTTGGTTCGATCTAGTTGGCTTGGTTTGTTAGAGGCTGGAAGGGACCTAATATGTGTGCAGTGGGTGGTCAGGGGCCCAGGAGTGAAACTGGGAGCTCTAGTGTTTGGAGGAATGGGTAGATGTACCCCTTACACTCCCTACCACTTCCAGGTTGGTGACGTCTATGTTTATATGAAACATTACTCTTCTAGTGATCTGGGTGTGCCTTGCCCTTTTTGGGGGGTTATGATCCATTGGGTTTGTTGATGTCTATGCAGATTAATTTACATCAAAGTAAGTTTTTATGTCCTGTAAACAAGGAGAACAATGGTTGGTTTGTTAACTGAGAGGAAAGGGGGGGAAAAGGCAGATTTCCATGTGAGCTGAACAGCCCATCCCTGTTGTTTGAGCTGCTGTTGAGAATCATAATGAATTAGGAAGCAGCCTGGATGACTATCAAGGCTGCTGCTTTTTTGTTCGCTCACTGTTTACACTGCAAAGAAAATGAAATTGCAGCGGCAGGGGAGGAAAATAAACTCTCCTGAAACTTGGCAGGGCCAGAATTGCAGGTGTCTTAACTGTTCTCTGCCCCCTTCCCCTGTGGTAGCGTGATCATGGGGAAATCATATCTGCCTTTGTCTGCTTTGCATACAGGTAGTGCTTCCAACATTTATTTTGGAGAAAAGATCCCTGCTGGAGATGTATGCAAATTTCATGGCCCATCCAGACCTGTTTTTGTCAATTGCAGCTGGAGCCACTCCTGAGGAAAGAATTATCTGCTTTGTGGAGTATTATCTAACAGCTTTTCACGAAGGCCGAAAGGGAGCTGTCGCCAAGAAGCCCTATAACCCTATAATTGGTGAAACGTTTCATTGCTCGTGGGATGTGCCTAAAGATAAAGTGAAAGCATTCAGAACTAACGGTGCCTCTGCGATTTCTAAGGACCCAACCAAGGAGTTTGGCCAGGACCAATCCACATGCTACAAGCTGAGGTTTGTAGCTGAACAAGTATCCCATCATCCACCGGTGTCTTGCTTTTACTGTGAGTGCAAAGAGAAGAAAATGTGTGTGAACGCTCACGTATGGACCAAAAGCAAGTTTATGGGCATGTCAATAGGTGTTTCTATGGTAGGTGAAGGTAAGAAATGTGCTTTTATTTTGGTTTTTTTGAGCTAACGTTTTGGGTGTCAACAGAAATCCAGATATTTTCCTGCTTGCTCTCCCTCTCTGACCTTTCATTTGAACCTTGTGGTTATTTGCTTTTGTGAAGTTTGGAATTAAACCTCTAGGGTTCATAGAACTTTTTTTCTGTCAAGACAGAATGTGAGACACATGTCACATATATAAATGTATGCTTATATTTATGTGAAACTGTTAATTACATCTGAAGTACAATCATATGTTAAGTTGCAGTAGCCAATGGCTGCTACTGGCATATTCTGTAAGAACATTTTTATTTGTCTTGCTCACTTTTAAAGTAATACACGATTCAGTGTGGGACAGTTTCACAACTGAAACAAAGCAATAGGAGAAAACAGATTTTTGACTTAAGCCTAACACCTTTTTTCATAGTTTCTGCAAAGAATCATGGTTTCTGTAGTGTTTACAAAGTTAGTGCATTATCTCAAGCTTTGGAGAAAGTCATGTAGTCAAGGTATAAATCGTGATTTGCTGTATCGTACATGTACAGTCTGCTTTGTGGTAAGTCATAGCTCAACATGAATTCAGAAATACAGGGAATCATAACAAATTCTTATGGGTGGTCTGAACTGTGCCAGTATCGTACAACTACACCTGTACCAGTGTAATTGCTGCCTGCTAATGTATTGATTTAATGTTTCCAAGCAATTCAGTCAGTCTCTTTTGCCATTTGAGGGGAATTTTCTGTGTATGGTTTTTACTGTTTTGCCTAAACTAGTTTTTTAGACTGTAGTCTCAGATGTACCAAGACAACTTACAGTGAACGCTTCTTTTTGTCATCATTAAACACTATGGTATTAAAGGTAGTAAAAAAGTAGAGTGGGAAATGCAGTGATTTGGTTTTGCTTGTTAATAACAAAATAATTATGGTGAAAACATACAGATATGTTCTGCTGGTTCTGCTAGCTAGAACTAAAAAGAAACTCAAACAGTAGAAAGGGCTACAGTATTTTTTTCCCTGATGGCAATATATTCCCTTTTTTGTAGAAGAGCTATGAAACTTCCTTACTGCTGGGTTTGTTATTGTTGTGACAGTTGAAGTCTGTAACAGCACTAGAGTACTGTTTTCTTCTTCCTATGATTTAGGTATTTTGCTTTTAACACAGAGTTAAGGAAGCTGGGAAGGGAATGTCAGAAGGGAAATGGGTCCTTCTGTCTGTCTCCTGACTATACTGCTACCAGCCCGAGTCAGGTTAAACTTGCTGCATTTTTCACCTATAGACTCGTTTCTAGTACTGTTTTTCTCATGAAGGGAGCTATTTAATGGAAATAAAATTAAACACAAAGTCACTTATGATTATGTAGGAGTAGGGAAATTTCTTCTTGCTGCTAGCAACACACAGTTCCCTGGGATTGGGGGTGTCTACTGTGGTGATTATTTAAGACTTCAAAGTCCTGATGTGTCCCAGTTTTGAGAGAGGAAAGGTCTAGGAATTAACCACTTCCCTGCCCCAAGGGTTGTTCAATGTGTATTTGTGAGAATAAGTTCTCTGGTATCGTGCCCTCCCCCCCTACCCCCTCCTTTTTTTTTTTCCATCATCCTGGAGCTATCCCAGGAGTGGAGGCAGGCTCTGGTATTGCATGTTTGCAGGGGTGAACTCTGTAATTGCAAGGTTTGCTGCTGTCTTTATGATGGGCATTTCGGGAGGAAGTTTGGGGTTACTGATTTATTGTTATTTGTCTTTTTTGTTCACGTAAGCAGTGCAGAAGCATGCGGCTTCACAGTGACAGCATTTCTGGGGAGTGATGGAGAAACTCCAGTGCAGCCCAGGCAGCTCTGTTGCATGTTGAGGACTGGCGCTAGGCAGTAAGAAGTTGTGCTACTGAAGCTTTTCTGTCGTCTGAAAACAGCCAGCCTAAAATTGACAGCCTTGGTTTAAAATGTTTGCTTTGCAGTGCAGTTTCTTCACTTGAAACTATACTTTCTTCAATTTTTTTTTTCTTTATTTTAGTCCCAGGGAAGTTTTCCTGATTGAGTTAGGGTGTAGATTTGTCAAGCTATGCAAAAATTAGAATCTACTGCAGACATTTCTTTCTCATGTGCTGCTTTAATACAAATTCTGTATCAGATTGAGGTCAGCATCAGTACTGGGGAATAGATTGCTGAGCCAAGAAAAAGTAGCCACTGGACTTACAATGTGGAAAAATGATGTATTTACATGTCTGGTAATGCAGAGCCTAGTAATTTTTTAATGTGAAATAAAATCTGTGGAATTATCTTCATGTTTAAAAACATTTTATGTACTGCAGTATTTCAAATGGAGTGAGTTAGTCTAGCAAAGAGTAGCTTAAGGAAAGACCTGCTTTTAGTCAGAAGGTATATGAAGAGGTAGTTAAGATAGGTAGAAACTAAAGTTAGCTACTAGGAGAATCTTTCTGCTAAGGGTTTTCTGATAAGGGTTGGCTGGAAGCATTTTAGAGTCTCATTATTTTAAACTGTTAAAACCAGACTAAGCTAGTTCCTGAGGAATGATTGAAGTGTGGCTGATCCTGCTTTTGATAAGAGGCAAACTGACATCTCACAAATAATAGAAACCCCTGGGGTTCAGTTTGTTTCTTTTTTGGGAGCTGTGCATTGGATGACCTAACTAATCAGGAATTGTGGGATTTTTTTTTCTTGTCCCCTCCTCCTCTTTTTCTTTCCATTCTGAGCATTCAGCTCCTTTTTCTGGCTGTTGCCTGAGTTTACCTATGTACATGTGGGTGCCTTTGACTTTTTGTTGGGTCAGTAAGGATTTTATATTCTTCATGACACTACTTGAAAGGCAGTTTCCTTGATATCTCTAATATACCCAAGTCCATTCTGAGACTTCATTTAAATCATTCTGCTGGTGTTATAGCAGTTTCATTAACCTGTGCATTCATTCAATACTGTTGGGTATATGTAGAAAAAAAAAAACCTGAACAGTCCTTCCCAACAGAGCATTAGAGAGCTGCAATTAATGCTTTGGATAATTCCATGGTAGGGAGTGACCATCTTGTTCTAGTTCAGAACAATTTATCAGAACAATTTTGTTTGACGTATCACTTAGTTGTGACCTTAATGTTGGATATAAACTACTGCAATTGATTTTGAAACTTCGCTCTCTACTGAATAGTTTTGTGTGTGGCCTTCAAACAATTCAGTGAGGCTTTCTCTGCTGCAGTCGGCTATTTACAGAAATAAAGTAGTACTGAGGTTTCAGGCCTATATTGTGTGAGGAAGATGCTGGTAGTGTTGCTGTGGTGCTTTTGAAGCACATTTTTTTTCACTTGTCACAATGTCCTTAGATGTATAGAGCATGATACTTGTTATGCTTTGCTTTTAAAAGCAGCAGTGGATATGCTGAAATAGAATGCCATGGAAGTACAAAGGCTTCTGTAAGAATCTAAAGAATTAGGGGATTTGAGGACATTATGGTCCTGTCATACAAAGGGTACAGCTCTGTACCTTAATTGTACAATTTTTCGTGTATGTTGCACCTCAGAGTGATTATCTTTTGTTTTGTTTTTTTCTTTCTATCTGTGATTTTTGTTTGCTCATTCAAAGTAAGTATCAGTGCAGAGATGCAGAAAGAGTAGGAAGGCACTGCTGGAAATCTGTGTGAGAAGCTGTTTTATATGCTAGCCCTTCATCTGTGGTTATGAGGGGTCTAAATCTGGCTTGCTAATGAAATGTCTCAACTCTTTCTTCACTATATAACAAAAGCCCATTCTTCAGAGTAGTCAGCGCCGAGTTTCCTCAGGAGAAAGCTACCCTGAATAGAAGAGAGAGTGTTTTGCATAAGATATCATGTTGCATGCACCATCCCTAATTCTGGTTAATGTTAATTATGTACTAATGAGAGAGTGGGGGAGAGGAAGAGGGTTTAATGAATAGAATCATATTAAGATTTAAATTAACAAGGGATCAGAGAGTCAGTGTAAATATTTAATGTTTTTTACGTGGTCCAAAGAATCTTCAAACAGATTCTGATTGTAGGATGAGGATGCTTTAGTGGAAAAGGCTGTGGGGAGCACACCTCAGTGTGGAGCTGTGTGTGTTCCTTTCCTGCTCCTGGGTTTTGTTCCAAAGTAGCAAAATCCAGCAAAAAGTGTCACCTTTGATTCACGGGTTAATTTTGCTGAGAGCATAAAGTACGTTTAAGTGGATTGCTCTGTATTATCAAGTGGCTAGTTATGGCTTGTGTTTTCACTCCTGCTGTTTTATATGTTGTAAAAACTAGTGAGGTATAGGCTTCCAAAAATGATTTTTTAAGTTGGAAACAACCTTGGAAAGATTTGATGGGTAGGAAAAAGGTTCAGTGCTCTTCCCAGCATAAATCTAAATGGCAGGGATGAATGTTTTTTCTCTCTCTTTTATTTTTCCTGTTCAAATGTATGTGTGTATGTGTTTGTAGGTGTACAGGTCTAGAATTTCTATTTCTGAGACATTGGCAACTTTTTAATTTACCAGTCCCGAAGATTGACTGCTTTATGCAACTAAGAGTTACCAAAATATTTCCCTAGTGCTAATTTTTGCAGTAATATTTTTTCACCCAGTGGTGTCAGAACAGTTTCCGTATGGTATGGCACTCATTACTTAATTTAGCAAATGGCTCCAGTCTTTGGGAAATGAGCAGTGCAGCACAGCTCGCTGGGACGTTCATGAGAAAATAGGAGGCTGGTTCTGGCATCTCACATTTTCCTGTGTGAACCTGCACGGCTGGTGATGCACTACACCTGTGTGGGGGCCATCCCCTACGTAACTTACTCCTGTTAATGCTGTGTTACAAATAATGCAGATGATGGAGAGTCTGTTAAATTAGGAAACTGCTCTAGGCCATTTGTGTCCCACGTACCATTTGTTGTTCAGATTGATCTCCATGCAGTCAGTGGGAAGCATTAAATTTCACATGCCTCTCCTGCAGCGTATTGATCCAGAGCCTCCTCTGGATCTCATCGATATGTGTTACTGGAAAATCAATTCACAGAGCTGCAGCAGCAGTGAGGGGCACATAACAGTCAGACAGGGAAGATTATATGCTGGGATATGCTGTATCACTTCCTTTAGTGCAGGCTGAGGAGTCCTGGAAAGGAGCATGACTGTGAAGATGCTGCCTTAGTCAAAAGCAGGAGTAAGTGATGTTGAGGACATTTCAAGGGGCAATTTCAAAATTCCGCACTTGTTTATAAAAAATTCACCCTTCTCTGTGGGATTTTTTCTAATAAGCTAGACTGCTAAATTCACTGTTCCTCCCAGAGTACTCATCTGGTGCATTCTGCCATGCGTAATAGCTGCCCATAAATACTTAAGGGTTTTTTAAAGGAATTTGCAAACAATTCTGTGATGTGAGAGGAGGAAACAGTATTGAAAATAGGAGAATCCTCTGCAACTTTTTATGTATATTTACTTTTTACTTTTCAACTAAAGGTGAATAATCCCTTACAGTGGGGAAGCAAGGGTAGAAAAATAGCCTGTGTATGTTCCAGCAGATGTTTTTAAAGATCACTCATGATGTAAGGATACTTAGAAGCAGATGTTAAGAGTACACAACGCTTTAAAAAATAGCTGTTAGATTTTGGTTTTTCTGCCTTTAATGTCTCAAGATTCAAACTCGGCCAGATCGGGCATGAAATTAGATTGTGGTAGCAGTTACACATGTTGACTCCCAGTGTCACTTCGGCTTCCTCTTCCCAAAGAGAGCAGAGTTGTCAGTCCAGACGTGGTGCAGCTACAGTCTTCATGGTGCTTCAGTTAAATGTGGTTTTGCACGTGGACAGTGCAGATGATGGAATGCGAAACGAAGTCGGTTAATGCTATAAGTAGTATCAAGTTGTGGATATTTCAAATCTTTCCTTTATTCTTTTTTAGATTCTAATTATTGAGCTGGAGTCGTATTTCAAGTGAGAGAGCACTTCATTAAAAATGTATTTATTCAGGTGTTTAAGGAATTAAAAAAATATGCTACCAAGTGCTAAAAATACTACGTGCTAAAAGAGAGCTGGGTTCAGTTTTTAATATGTAACCTGCTGTGGTGGTTAAATATTTACATTGAAGGTCACTGCTTTTATTTGCTGTTCACTCTTCAGTGTGCCTGGCAGCACTCATTAGAGCTCTGGGTTCCTTCCTACCACTGGAGTACGGAGGAAGCACGCTGTCGATTCCATCAGAGAGACAAAAGCCAACCTATTCTCACCCAGAAGGAAACTGTGTTTGTTATGGTGGTTTCCTCTCATGTGGGGACATGCAGTCAGTGGTGGTCAGAGGAGGATGGCTGGGCCTGGGGAAGTAGGAGGATCTGGAGGACCTCATGTGAAGGTGTGGTTCATAAACACAGTGAGGTTCTCCCCCAGCAGTGGGCACCTCAGCTGCCCACCGTAGTGCTATCAGACCTTTTGTCTTTTAAAGAAAAGCACAAAAAAGCTCGCAAGAACAAAACCCCAAAAGTCCTGTGGGAAGCTGATGCGCTCAGGCAGAGCGAGCTTTGTGACTGAGTGAGGGTCGTGTCTGTGCTTGGACCGTTAAGGCTGGGGAAGGGTGGGCTCACAGGCCATTTCCCACAGCTGCTTGCTGTTGCCTGTCTGTTGCTCCTGACTGTAGTGAGGAAGGTGGAGAATAAATGGGAAGAGGAGGAGAAAGGAGAGCTGACAGACTTGAGTCTAACGCCTGTTGCAGTTCTCTGTGGCAAATGCCCAGCTGCAGGCTCCCAGGTTTCCTTTCCACATTTGATCAGTACCCATCAGCTTGCTTTGATCCTTTTTGGATATCTTCTAGTTAAAAGGCTGCTTGGTTGTTCTTTATTAATTGAATGTTGTTACAGCATCCATTAAATGAGTTTGATACATAGAGTTGTCTATTTGAGTAGAAGTTCACCTGGCTGTGTGTCCTGGGTGGTTTGGGTAGTTCAGCCTCCCCATAGTGTGTTCAGCTGTGTTCCACCTGCAGGTACAGAGCTGAGGAAGCTTGAAGCAACATGTGCCTGTGTTCCAACTGTGTCCTGGCTGTTCCCTGCTGGTGCCAGTGGTGTGACAGCATGTGACATGAGGAACTTGTGACTTGCTAAGGCAAAATGATTAAAGGTCCTTTTAAGACATCGCCTTTCGCTGTTTGTGTCAGCCTTGCGCTGGCCCTGTCCTTGCTGGCAGGCTGAGGTTGCACAAGTCCTGAGAACATCTGCATGAAGCTCTTCCGGTTGGCAAACGGTGTTTTCCTGCAGAACAGTCTCAGAAGGCAGAGGTGACAAGTTGCAGAGATTCCTGTGCCTGTGTTTGGTTCCATTAATTGGAGCCAATATCTAGGATGATGATTCTGTTACAGCTCTGTGCTTATAAATTTTGAATGTTTTTTAGGTTTGTGTTTTCGTGCAGCATTAAGGGCATATTTTGATGTTGGCAGTAGTAGGCCTTGTTCCTCTTTAGTGCTTTTTCACCATTATATGTCAGATCACTTTGCAAAATTAGTGGGTTTATTCCCTTAAACAGATAGACAAACTATCAAAAAGACAATAAGGACTAGACAAAAAGGATATCAAACTGCTGGAGCACGTCCAGAGGAGGGCCATGAGGATGGTGAAGGGCCTAGAAGGGATGGCTTATGAGGAGCGACTGAGGTCGCTTGGATTGTTCAGCCTTGATGAGAGAAGGCTGAGGGGGGAGCTCATTGCAGTCTGTGGCTTCCTTACGAGGGGAAGAGAAGAGGCAGGTACCAATCTCTTCACTCCTGTGACCAATGACAGGACTCGGGGTAACAGCAGGAATCACAGAATCACAGAATCTAAGGGGTTGGAAGGGACCTCGAAAGATCATCTAGTCCACCCCCCCTGCCAGAGCAGGGTCATCTAGAGTACATCACACAGGAACGCATCCAGGCGGGTTTTGAATGTCTCCAGTGAAGGAGACTCCACAACCTCTCTGGGCAGCCTGTTCCAGTGCTCTGTCACTCTCACAGTGAAAAAGTTTTTCCTGATATTTACATGGAACCTCCTAT
This sequence comes from Aegotheles bennettii, assembly GCA_013398125.1. Lineage (NCBI taxonomy): Eukaryota > Metazoa > Chordata > Aves > Caprimulgiformes > Aegothelidae > Aegotheles > Aegotheles bennettii. The sequence continues at coordinate 17,145 of VZRW01012402.1, forward strand.
GCTCCAGTTTAAAACCATTGCCCCTTGTCCTATCATTAGTCATTACTGTAAAAAGCTTGGCTCCATCATCCTGACACTCACCCTTTACATATTTGTAAACATGGATGAGG
>VZRW01012402.1:17665-79034 GCA_013398125.1 Aegotheles bennettii
CCTCCAACTAGATTCTGTCCCATTGACTACAACTCTCTGACTTCTTCCCTTTAACCAGTTCTTGATCCACCTCACTACCTGATCACCAAGCCCATACTTTATCAGCTTATCTACGAGGATGCTGTCGGAGACAGTGTCAAATGCCTTACTGAAATCTAGATAGACCACATCCACCGCTCTACCATCATCTATCCACCTAGTTATTTCCTCATAGAAGGCTATAAGGTTGGTCAAACATGACTTACCCTTGGTAAAGCCATGTTGACTGCTCTTAATGACCCCCTCATAGGGGGTCATAGGAAGCTGAATCAGAGGAGGTTTAGGTTGGATAACAGGAAAAGGTTTTTTACCCAGAGGGTGACTGAACACTGGAAGAGGCTCCCCAGGGCAGTGGTCACAGCACCAAGCCTGACTGAGTTCAAGAAGCGTTTGGATGATGCTCACAGGCACATGGTGTGACTCCTGGGGTGTCCTGCACAGGGACAGGAGTGGGACTCTATGATCCTGGAGGATCCCTTCCAACTCGGCATGTTCTGTGATTCTATGATTTTATGAAACTAATTAATACTACTACCAATGTGTTCTTCACCTGTCTGGCCCAGGACAAAGGCAAATTGCCTCGAGCTCATCTTGTTTCTAAACAGATACTATTACTATGTCAAGATAATTTTCCTGATTTTTTCCAAATATTTCTGGGTTCTGATTGCTTCCTCTGATGGGTTATTTTCAAACCTTGTTGTGAAATGTTATTTACAAAGCTGTAATTTTTGCCTTTAGGCAGTTTTTAAATGGGACACAGAAGACTGTAGAACTGTAATCAAAAATACACTACAGATATTTGGCATGATCTAATTCTCTGTGCAAGGTTTAAGGTGCTCTTTACCTGGTCTTATGTCCTGTTCTTTGTCATTCTGAAGACCAAACTACACCTGGGGTGGGGGACAGAGCTTAACCCCAAGGGAAGCTCAGATCTGATCAGATATGCAGCTTTCTTTGTAGTTCCAAATAATCTTGAAAAATTATTGCTGCTGCACATTGTTGCTTTTATTTACAACCCCATTATGCTGAGGGTGGAGGAACCTCACAGGATGAAATACAATTGCCAGTAGTTTTCTCTGCGTGGTGGAGACATTGATCTTGTTGGTAATAGAGCAGTGGCCCTGGTGGTCCCTCATTGATTATGCAAGATGTTTGTAAAGGCTGTGTGGGAAACCAGGTATTTGGAAATGAAGGAGCAAACTTACAGGACATTTCTAGGTGGCTTCCTTACGCGTGTTTCCTGGTTGCACCCAGGCAGACCAAGAGAGACCTTTTGCTCCCACTAACAAATGCATCAGTAAGAAACTGGCAGAGAGGACCTGGTTGAATGGAGAACTGAAGAGTCCTTTGGTCATGCCAGTATTTTTTCCACAGACAGAGTATGATATGACACTGAGTGAGCATCTGAATATTCCGCAAGCAAATGTTATTTTTTTCCAGCTCTAACAGTTCACTGCTTGTCAATAACGCAAAATAAATAATCCAGTCACATTTTCTGTTGATCTGGTTGGTACTATGAAGGACCTCAGGGCACACATTCAAATTGTGGGCTTTTAAAAGTGTTTGAAGAAATTTCTTGCAGAGGGCAGGCTTTTTTCCTTACCAGCCAGTACCGTCCTTCAAGGCGAGTTGCAGGGTTGTGCTCTCTGTGGGAATACTTTGATGACAATAATTGGTCAGTGACCGTCAGGTCTTACCAGTGAACTTTTAGCATTTCACTTTCAACCTTCTTCCTGCATAGGTGTTCTTTACCTGCTGGAACATGAAGAAGAGTACGTTTTCACCCTGCCTAGTGCCTATGCTCGCTCGATACTTACCATCCCATGGGTGGAGCTTGGAGGAAAAGTTAATATCAATTGTGCCAGAACGGGCTATTCTGCGACAGTCACGTTCCACACCAAGCCATTCTACGGAGGGAAGGTCCACAGGTACGGAACTCACTGTCTTGTTCTTGTTTACCTGCTGCTGCATTTCAGTGGAAAGACTCTTGGGCATCTCTTCAGTTCTTCTGTTGGAGTATTTTGTAGGCAGATAACCAAATTTCTTTTCCTGTTAGTGTCTGAGTTGACTCACAGCTTTAGAGCACAGTTTATTGTAGTTACATATTTTATATCGTTTAACTGATTAGATAGATTTGTCTCATTAAACTAAAGCGAATGTATTCTTCCAGGCTTTGTTGCTTGTAAAAATTGCTGTAAGTACAATTTGTATGTTTGTAGAGACACACGTGTACACACACAAAACTTTTCTCTGCATTTTGATTTTCCAGTCCTACCTATTTTGCTCACTCTCAGACTAGTTCTTGGACCACTGAGGTAGCTTTAATTATTGCCTCTCAGCAGCTGAGAAGTAAACTTGCAGAGCTAAAGAAGAAAATAAAGGTGCCTCAAGTCTCTGACATAGGTACCTGACAGCATTCTGTTCAGGTGTGAAAATACTGTGTACTGAAAGTGTCCCGTGAATGTCAGGAGTTGTTTTTCAGGCAGATGAGGTTAACAGTTCTGGGTTAGAACTGAGTATCAGAGCTTTAAGTTGGGTTGCTGCTGTACTTTGGGAGAATGTTGTCCAAAAGCAGAGCTTCCCTGGGTTGAGTCTTTCTTTTTGGGAGGCAGTGTCACTCCTTTGGTTGAAAAATTACTTCACAGATGTAGAAAGCTCCCTGTAGCTGTGGTAGTGCTTTCATGTGCTGACAATAAATGGTCCCAGTTATTTCTGTGGTCCTTTTTTCTTCCCTCTTCAACTAGGGTTACAGCCGAAGTGAAACACAATCCCACTAACACCATTGTATGCAAAGCACAGGGAGAGTGGAATGGTACACTGGAATTTACTTACAGCAACGGAGAAACCAAAGTTATTGACACGAGCAAACTGCCTGTTATCAGGAAAAAGATCAGGCCGATAGAAAAGCAAGGCCTGCTGGAGTCAAGGTAAGGGCAGGGGCGTTCCAGCGTTCTGCTTCTGACCTGATGGGAACAGGACAGGGGAGCAAACCGCAGTTTTCAGTGGTGTGGTTCAAAAAAGCCACAATTCCTACAGCACATGAATCTAGGCACCAGTAGCTGAGGCTGTGTATTGGTTCTTTGGAACGTAAATACATTACAGTGATGTACACATCCGTTCTGTTGAGGTAGAAAGTGCCTGTGTGCGTTCTAACACACATTTAGGAAACGGCAATGCGGGGCTTTCCCCTGCCTCTCAGTGATTGTAACGGGAGTCACATTAGTCAGCTTGTTGCAAGTCATGTTGCATCTTATAATTTACACTGGAATTTCATGTTTTGTATATTTTAGAATATATATATTTATAAAAACATGTAAAATGTGCTGCAATGTGACATATAAATACACACACACACACACACACGTGGTTTAAGGCTGCCAGCACCCTCATCACATGCCCAGCTGAGTAGGTGCATTAGAAAAAAGATTGTTCTGTTATTCTCTGTCAATAACAGTTGACACTTATCTTCAGAAAAATCAATATTTTTATTGAATTTAGGAACATTTTATTGGAGGGTTTAAAAACATGAGTTAAGCTTCATTTTATTAGCTGTAAATATGTTCTCTTTATTGTATAAAGGTGTGTCTTGAGTCATTGAGCAGGGTCAGATGTTTTCCTACTTTCTAGACATTCTTGCTTATCACAAACTCACTTTTCTGCTGTAGCTTCGGAACGGAAAGGTTGGAGTAAATAAGGAAACCAGTAGCTCTGCGGTGTATTTATTGTATTTTTTGGATACTAGTAAGCAAATTACAATTATCCAGTGTTTCTGGAGGATATGCAGTTTATCATATTGTAGACAGAAGCTCATTTAAACAGCTGGAAATATGTGAAAGCTGCAGTTGGTTTCTTCTCAGTACTTTTCTGGGTAAAGTTTCTGCTAGGCTAACAGAGCATGAGAAGGCATCACATCTGAATGTGGGCAGTTGTGTGAAAAACAAGTTTGGTGATACACTGATAGTGAGTGGTAATGGGGAATGCAGAGCACGGGCCTAGAAGGGCTCCCTAGAATCAGTGCATCGATTCCTCTGTTAGTAACCTGGTGGGAACCGTCAGTGTCCCAGTTTAATGTGCCTTTTGGTTAATATTCCCTTACAATTCAAAAATGTAACTGCAAATAAACACGTTATTTGGAGATTGATCATCAGTAAAGAACGTGAACAGGAAATTGTAAAAATAAATCAGTGTGCTTTGAGAAAAAAGCTCAGGTGGTAGAGTCAGGAACATGAACAGAAGCCATTGAGAAAGTTACCGTGCATGGCAAAATACTGGGAGTTGAGCAAATCTGAAAGTCTGGTCCATAAACATGGTGAGCATCTTAGGAGAGCGATCGCTCACAAGCTATGTGACCTGCACAGCCGGCATGGAGAACATGGCATCAGCCTGCCTCTCGCCATGCCACTGCCCGGGCAGGCACTTGGCTGTGGCAGAAGCATTCTCACTGTGTCCTTTGCGCTTCTTCGCCATCACGCAGGCGCCTGTGGCAGCACGTCACCAGCTCGCTGAAGGAAGGCAACATCGATGCAGCAACAGAACACAAGCACCGCCTTGAAGAGAGGCAGCGGGCAGAGGAGAGGCAACGTGTGGCTCTTACAGCGCCATGGAAACCAAAATACTTTGCCAGAGAGGTACTTTTCATGGGCTTATTTTAAAGCCATGTAGCATGATTCTGCCTGCAGGAGGATGCTAGTACAAATGGATTGGTCTGTGCTTTTTACCATGGGCTGGTGCTGTTATAAATACCACTGATTGGTTTAAATTCTATTTTTGCCAGAGTCTCGTTCTTAAAGAAGAATAGATGGATTTTTCCATGTCCATATTGTAAACTTATTCACTTTCCTTCAGTTAGCTTTATATTTTAACCTGAACTTTTGGTACTTAAAGTTAGGCACTTAAGGCTACCTTAAAATCCACATTAATCCACACCTCCACACTGTCTACTCACATCTCCTACTAATCATGATCTCAGAATACTAAAGTGAACACAGTCTAGGGATATTTGTCCAGTGTAAGTAAGCATGGACAGTCTTGGGCTACATCTGCTTGAAATGAAACTGGTTTTACAAAGTTTGTCATTGGCCTTTCTTAGAGGAAAGGGGGAAGGGAAGTAAAACTGACCGAGGGGATTATTGCGTGACCGTGTTGTTACGTTAGCCAGTATGTGCAGCTGTTTAAACCAGCAGTTCATCTGTTGCATCCTCCCTATTGGTTCTCTTCCCCCTTGTAATTTTTCCCTGCTGCCCAGATTACCTGCAAATTCATTAACCACAGTTTTTAGGTGACAGGGATGGTTTCTTGTGTTGATTAGTGTTACTTTAGCTTTTATGTGGACATACACAGATCTGGTATGTATAAATCTTGTTTGTAAACTCCCCACAATTTTCTTACAGGGCGACGGTTGGCTTTACTTGAATCCTCTCTGGAAGACCCACTGATGGGATAGAGTGGTTGCCTCACAACTGTACCTTAAAGGCATTAAAATGATACAGTATATAACTTCAAGATGTCATTGAGTAGGTCCTGTTATCAGAAGATACAAACGAGAAGCTGTATACTGTGAATGATGCATCTCAAAATAACCACAAGCTCAAGTTTATTCAGGAGTCGTTTTGTGTGTATGGATACACAAACACACACGCACACTTCCATATGTACACACATACATACATGCAGTGTGTGTGTGTTGTGTGTGTGTGTGTTATTTACACTACATGTAAGCAAGTATAAACACTAACAGTGATTTAAAGACCTTTTCCTCTAAGTGTTAGGGCATAGAACTCCAGCTGGACTCAGCTGGAGTTCCCGAGTTGTGTGCTTGCAGGATCAGGCCCTAGGCTAGTATTTAAGAAAATACTTTTTTATTAGTACTGGTTAAGGTTTTTCTATTTTTCACTTTTGCCAAAAATGTTTTGCACTTAAAATGTGACGTGTCACTTAATGGCAGTCATTCTGTCTGAGAAGTCATTGAGTAACTCACTTTGACGTAAGAATGATACCCTGGCAGCGCTTGCTCTTCCGATGCCGGTTTAAGAGCAGGGCTCCTGTCACGTGCGAGTGTGAATTTTCTGCCATCTTATAAGAAGTAGCAATACCATCTCAAGAACGTTGTTCACACGCACCCCTTTGTGTCCTCCCTTTTTTGTTTCTTCATACTTCAGCTGTTCTGGTCACCAGTGAGGCAGCTGCTCTGGTAATTTTGATCTTGTTGGGTGATGTTCTCTGGCTACTGTCATGCTGATGCTTTTGGGTCCACTAAACACCTTCTGGCAGACGTGGCCGTGGTGTTCCAGGTCGCTCTTGCTTCAGCTTTCCACCCCCGTGTCAGAGAGGTGCCAGCACACCCGAGGCACCCCTGTGCACAGCCTGGCCTTGAAGCCAAACCACTGCTGGTGCTCTGGCTGAAACACCAGGCTGGGCATGGAGGCGGGTGAGAACTGTAGTTTTCTGAGGTAAAAGTAACAATTTAGTAAATGATTACACTGAGACAATAACTTTATTAATGAAACAAATGAAAAGGGATAGAACTTGTTTTTAAAGTTTTTTAAAAAAAAGTACATAAACAATCCTGTAGCTTGATCTTGTTTTGTGAGGTAACCCACTGTGGCACTGAAAAAGTAGATTCTGAAAGTGTGTTAAGGCTTTATAGCTTTTTAGTTTGTATTTGTTGAAAGTGAAGATGTTTTTGAGAGGAGTGGCAACGAAAGGCAAATGTAAAATACTCCGACTTCTGCTCAGAGCGGCTTTCTACAGTGCCCCACAAGGAAACCACTACATTTCTACCATACAGTAGCATGGATGCCTACCTTGCTGTAGTACTGATTAATTTTGTGCCTTTTTTCTGCTTTCTTAATATGATAACTTATGCTTTATAGATACTACACAAATATATTTAGGTCAAAGCACTGCTTGTATCAGTTCTTGTGCGTCCTGTATTTTATAATTTTTTTTTTTTTGGTAGATGTTAAAAACCCTTGAGCAACTCAGAAGGCTGAGTGGGGAGGTGTGTGCACAAGGGAACATGCCATTAGTTGTTCATTTGGACATAATATTTACTAGATCTTTACATTTGAACTTCAGATCCCTATTTAATGAAGGTGTGGCTCCTTTCTCCTCCTAAATGCTATTTTGATTGCTTGCATGTCCTTTTTTTGCACATTAGAAAGATTCATGTTATAAATTATTTAAATCCTATTTTTTTAAAAAAATGTGGACTGTATGAGCTTGGTTTTGTAACTGACATTTTTCTTTTTTTTAAAGGAAAAAAATAATCTTATTTTTAGGACTAGCTGATATTTTCCTGTAACAAAACCAAAATGATGCTGTCATAGCAATCACTGAACCGCTACCAAGTACCATCAGGAAAACATGTATTTTATCACCTGCAAGAATTAATTTTGTAATGGATCCACTCTTGCTCTAGAGGTTAGTCTGATCAGTAACCAGAAGTATTCATACAGTTCGTAGTATCATCACAATCGAAAACGCAGAATTAAACACGGGGAACTTTTAACTCGCACACCAAAGAACAAGCCACATACTCACTAAAAATAGCCATTGAAAACCTCTCTGTCAGGCACACAGGCCTGCACTCCTGAAAGACTCGACCTCTTTCAGCTTTGATGGTATGACTGTCGAGGCTACGCAGATGCTGTAGCTTTTCTTTTAAGGAGAAATTTGAATTATTTTATGCTTGTAATTTATTGAAGATTTTTTGTCTGCATGGTTGGCTGTTTCTGCATGCCGAGAACATTCCACTTGTGCTCTGATAAATGTTTTGTTTTGTTCTGATGCTGTGAAGAATCCCCTGATGCCATTACCACTGTTTCTTTTCCAAAGTAACTTGGAAGAGGCCAACACAAAAACAGTCCTTTATGAAAAGATCCCATCAGCGAGAGATTCCAGAACAAGACTCACAAGCGTCATTTTATTTTTCCAAGTTATGTTTTCAGTATATTTTACAGGACTGAAAAGTAAATATTCATAAGCCTTATTCTGTAGGTTGTTCCAATAGCTGTCTTGGACTTGCAAGTAAATATTTTCCTTTTCAAGTAGCCAATGTACACTCTGAATTGTAATGTAAAAACCTCCATGTACTTAATTTTTTTTGTGCACACCTGTAGAAAGCCTATGCAACCTTTTTCTTTCTTAAATTAGAAACGTTCAGAAAGAAAATTTATACCTTTATCATTTAAAAGATGCTCTGGCAGTCTCTTCTGATTTGCCTTCCTTTCATAATTTGTGGATTTAAAATGACAATGCTCATGAATAAAAAATCTGTTTCATTTAGTAGTGGAATGCCCTTCTCTTTCCACTGAAGCATTAGGTAACTGGCATCAGTTACTCAGATGTCCAGGAGTGGTGTACAGCACTCAGGGCACCTGGGAGCTGCTTGCGTTGGTCTGACGGAAGTGCCTTGTCAGCTGGTTGGCTGTGGGGCTTCCCCCCTTGCTCATGCTGCCAGCCACCACAGAGGTAAGTGTTGGTTTAAACTGGACAGCAGTACACAGAAAAATGGGGCTGGGCAGCATCACAGCTCCAGGAAAGGCTGGGAACATACACCTTATTTTGACAAATAAAAAGGAAATAGTTTTAAGGTGTTCCCTTGTTTCTGAAAATGATATGTAATCTTTGTCACTAGCAGAGACTCTTGATTAAACACCTCTTAAAATACAACTGTAAATTATTGCAGCATTGGATACTTGCAGAGAAAAAAATGTTCTTAGAGGCTTTGTGGATCCTGGTCAACATTTTTCAAGTGTTAGATAATGCAGTTCTGGTTTGTTTTAAACAGTCATCCAGAGTGTTGGAAACCATCATGCCAGGACACTTTGTTTTTATGGAAAACAGAAAACACCACTGGCTGGAAATAGGGCGGGAAGCATTACCCAGTCGTCTTCCTTGCCTTTTGCTGCATTCCTTCAAGGCCGGGCCTTGGAGCGGTTTATACCTTTGGTTTAAAGACACTATTGAGTTTTAGTCATAGCCAAATATGATGATTTATGTTCAGTTTTTACTCATTGTGGGATTGATACGCCCAGAGGGCTGAGTCAAAGCATTTAACTGTTTTTTCAAGAGTAAATCTATCAAGACATTTAACTAATGACTTTTCTCCCCCTCTGTTATGGAATTACTTTCACGAGTCAAAATATTTCTTCTGGGCTCACCAACAGTACTATCTATCTGCCATCGCTGCTTTCAACAGTAACATTTAAGTGATGCAGAACTTACTTAGGCAACACTGGCTCCCAGACCCTTGCCGTTTTGGTTCCTTAGCAACTGAAGACTGGAGCCTGGCTTAAGCATGTCTGTACTTCAGCTCTTACTTGTTTTGCAGCAGTTGTTACGCTTCAGAAATCATCAACATTTGACCTAGTAGAGCAACAACAAAAAGAAAGATGGCTGTAGCTAAGGAAATAAATGGCATGCAGGGTCCTGAGGAACCAAGGAAGGTGATACAATGCCTGCCAGTTCTTTGTAACTGTGTTGGTTTCTTTCTAAGTGTCTGCCTTTTAATGACTCCAACTTTTCATTTCATTTAAATGCAGAACATGGGCAGAAGCCGTGAAGCCAAGTTAGGTATAAGAAAGCTCAGGTAAGTCGTAGGCAACACTAGGCCCAGGCTGGCCAAGATTCCTGTAGCTAGCTTATTTTTCTTTCACGTGGCTTTAAAAACGCTATAAAAGTTGACAGGATTCATGTACTTATTTCTGCTCTGTTAAAAAGAACACTGTCAGCTAAGACAGAAAGCAATCTGACAGAACCATAAAGATCCCTATTGATGGGAGGGAACCCTTTTACTGCCAAACCACAGACTGACCAGCAGTATCTGTTCTGCTGCCTTTCAGATGTTCTTCCAAATGTCAGAGCGCTTATTTCTTACCACCGGTGAGTGGGCGGGACATAGATTTGCTTGGAAGACGCAAGATATTGCAAATCACGCATCACATCATCACCCCTGTGACAGCTTGAGCTGCTCTGGATGCAAGAAGGATTTACTGCAGCTTGTATTTGGAAAAGATGGCTGCTGTTCTCTGAAAATCCTGTAGCTACCTTGATTTCATCAGCTTTTGGCTTAATAAATCTAAGCTGGAAGGATGTTAAGTAGCTACTGTGGCTTCATTACAGCAACTTCATCAAGTCAGCAGCTTTGCAGTATGGAGTTCAAATGACTTATTTATCACTGGGACTATAAACCACATTATCAAGTTAATCACAACAAAACTGACACAACACCCTTAACACAAAACTTGAATTAGCTTTATTTTCCCCTACAGTCAACAACTGGTCTGCATTGAGCTTTAAAGCAACAAAATAAAATGAAATCTCCAAATGACAGGGGCCAGAAATCCAGATTTAATTACCTTTGTGAAAATGTTGCAGCTGTAGTATTGGTCTGTATAAACCATTGGAGTCAGAAATGAGTTCATAAATCAAAAAAATATTCTACACCTTGGAAAAAAAGTCAGCAGTAACATTCTCACAGAACACCGTAAATTTACATTTTTTTTTTCATGAAAGGTACATACTATTCTGCATTTTACATCAAATTATTGATGCAAATTTTGTTTCTATAAAAAGTTACAACCTGTGGCAGGAAAACAAACTGCAAAACCCTTTTATTTTAATTAAAGAAAATTTTCAAGTCTGTATAAAGTTTTCCTATAGCTGGAAAGTGAACATGTTCAGTTCCCACTTATATTTTAGTGCATTTAATCTGACAGTTCTCACCACTTCTTTTTTTATTTAAAAAAAACAGTATAAAAGACAGACAAAGCAAAGAGCACTATAGCAGGAATTTCTTCAATCAATTTAAGCATTCTAAACAAAAAAATGCAGAGAAACAGATTTCCAGAAAAACTTTTACCCTCACAAGAGAAGGCAGTGAAGGGGGGGAAGAGGTTTGCAAATCCTATACCTCCAGTAGCCACAGAAAGGGGGTTTGTATACCTGTCAACCTTTTTTTTTTTCCCCATTAAACAGGCTATACTTGTTTTACCAATGTAAACATTTACTTAAAAATAGTTCAATTCCTATTCTGAAGCACCGGCCACTCTCCGGTGCTCAGCTGTTTTGTTACTGTAGCATTCATTACTGTCCTTTCAGATTTTTTTCAGGAGGATACAGATTTAGCCCTTGTATCTACAGTGTGCAAGATGTGCCTTGGCTACCTTATGAAATGACAGTGGAAGGCAGCAGCACTGCAATCCCATGTTGAACAAAAGCAGTTTGTCCAATCTAAACTAGCATCCAATTAATCTGTCCCGTCACCTCTTGTGAAAACTGCAGCTTTGCTGCTTACACTCCAGATCAAAACCAGCCTGCAGGAAGAGTGAAAAAGAAAGAATCACAGGAATAACTGATTTTGAAAGTTTAATTTCAGAGAGCTCTGCTTCCTCCTAATTGTTGAAAACAAGAGATTTCTAGATTTCGCCATTCCAGTTTACACACTGCTGCTATTCAGCATTTTCCAAAAAAAGATTGACAAGTATGCATGTGCCAAGGACCAAATTACAGGGTTCTTTGGTGCAGTCAGTCCAAATTCTCAACAGATTTGAAGGATAATATGTACCAATAAAAAAAAACAAACGCTGCTAGACTTGGATAGCAGCTCCGTCTTGCTTCACATTACAAATCTAAAACAGCTGTTCTCAATAAGCCAATATTTTTAATCAGACATTGCCTGAAAATTTTGTACAATAATCTGGACCAATGATGGTTCTGTACCCTCATGTTGCTGTGAAACATGACTTGAGCTAAAGGCAAAGACTGGTTATCTCAAGGACAACTGCTTCGTATTAGGAATCAGAACAGTGTGTATTTAAACTGTCTTCCTGTTGGGTCTCTTGCCTTTCTTTAAAATTAGTTTATTCTTAATGTAGCCACGCTTCCTTTTGGAGGTCTAAAAAGAAAAACAGAATAAAATGTATTAGTGATGTGCATTTCAATGCCTGATCTTTAGACTGATTTTAAAAAGAGCTTAAATGGTAAATCCTCTACTAGGTATTATCCAGTTATTTTTCAAGTTGGGATTGTTAACTCATGCCCAATATTTGCCTTTACACCAGATGTACTTTTGCAAGCCCCATCTACCAGATCTGCAGAATTATTTTCAAAGCTTGTGCTGAGGCAGAATTAATAATTAACCAACATTATAAAGCTCTACTGTGCCTGAAGAGCGAAGTGTAGAGTGTTAGCTTTGTTTGGAAGTACCTTCTCACATCTTTAACACTATTTGATTCTCTTAGAAGTTTGCCAGATGACAGATAGTAATATTTGCTCAAAGCAGCATTTTTCAAAAATAAGAGAAAAACTGAATAATCATATTGCAGTCTTTTTAGTCCTCTGCTACTGGTCCGTAGGCTAGTTAGTGTCCGTAGGCTAGTCTGCTCGTGTGCCTGTATCAGCATATTTTAGATATTTTTGAGGTAGTAAGGGAGGGAAGCATTAATGTTGGGCTTTGGTAATATTAACTTCAAAGCTTTATAAATCGTTAGCTTGTAGCAGGTAGAATTGCACATTCAACATGCCTGCCACAACAAATTAGCAAGCAGGCAGCTCCCACACTTGCTGCACTTTGCTGTGCTTACCAGCAGGCTCTATGATGTCAATGAAATATAACCTCCCTTTTTAATAACAATAGTAATATTATAAGGTGATACAGATACAAACTAATGGGTAATACTCAGATACATTATATCCTTGATCTTAAGGAATGTCATTCCTAACATGGAAGAGTAATAGGAGATGGACTGAATTTCCAGTGAGGAAGCAGCTGCTGAAAACCTGTGGCTACTGAGGAACCCTCAGAATGCATTTAGGAAATAAGGGTTTAGTGATTTCCCCATGCTCTTTGCTGGTTCTCTGATTTCTTAATGGGAAGTAAAGCCTGTTGTACTGCAACAGTTAGTGATGGATCAGAATTTGTATCAACTTCTATCCTGTCTTTAGACAGAGAACCAACACATCCACAGCTTAAGTGGGGTCAATGCATCTGTCATTAATAAATACTGATGCTAAGTGACAGACAAGGCTGAAGTTACACTGTGCATGATGGGGACCGTAAAGCTTGTAATTTCCTTTCATGGTAAGTTGAGCTTCAGTGGCAGCTCCCAAACACCTTAGCTTATGAACTTCAATCAAATCACAAAAATGAGCACCTTTACCCTCTAACATTCTTTACTTGTATTTCTGTGACACAGGGTAAGTTCATTGCCTATACTAATTTCGTTTGTTACACATTTGTTTCTGATGGGATTCTGGAATTCCTTCTGCAACATATATTTGAATATATAGAAAACAGATGTTGTGAAGGAGAGGGCTGCTCAGAGTCCCCAGAGCCCCTGGTAACACATTTTTCTTAATAGTCTGAAGCATCACCCCATGACTAACACTTCTAAAAGCATGAAGATGACTTAAAACAGTAAGCAGCCAGACACTAAAGTTCCGTCAACAAAAGTTTCATATTTAATTTATTTCATACAAAATTGCCATTTTTAAACTTCTAGGCATCACTACTTTCAAACAAAGTCAGAAAGCAACTTCCACATTATTTACTTAGTGAGCCATAGTTATTGAAACATGAATTGATGTACTTCAGAGATTATACTTCCAGTTACATGAAGACTTAAGAGTTGTAACAGCCAGTGACACACTCTATTCCCAGTTAGCATTCTGCCTAAAAAAAAAAATCTAGCCTTTGTGTCTTCACATGCTTTTATGTTAAGCAGACAGTAAATTAACAATTATTACCAGCAGGCAGGTCTGATATTGGACACTAACATGAACAGTATCCATAACATTCTGGCTAGTGGAAATACATAATTCACCAGCTATGTGATCCACTGTTAAAAATAAACTGCTATGTCCTGATAGTTACTCCCTTGCAGTTACTTCACTGGGAACCCACCTTCTTTGACAAATACTTCTGTTTCGGTACAATGTTGGTTACTCTAGGTTTATGATCCAATGTCTCTCTGTTGTCTAGTTGTTTCACCTTGTATATTCTAACAAGCCAGTGCTCTGAGGTAAAGGCTTCCTCCAGATGTTTAAATTTAATGTCTTTGTTGCCTATCTCAGCGTTGCGTGTACGATCAAATCCTGGGGGTGTCCGAAAATCCAGCTATAAAAATTAAAGTTGCATATTAGTTCGAGACAAAATCCAAAACACCCATCACTGCAAAACATGGTGCTTCACACCACAACACAACACCTGCAGCTGTCCTGTCGACGGACAACACTTCTCTTGCATGGTTACCACTACAGCCAAAAAACTCTCAGTTTCTTTTTACAATTAAGAAAGAGGCAAATTCATTCTTACTCCTACAGATGTCGCAGGAGACGGCACTTCACATCTCAACAGAAATATCATGCCTGCATTCAGAAATTAAACTACTCAAGTGAAAGTCTGCAGTGCAGCAGCCCGTGGTGGCTTTTTAGCATAGCTGCTCCCTTGTGCTCTCTTCTACGGTGCAGTAATTTGCACTTTCATGGTTTTCCACACCAGTCAGAAATAGCTCATGTTTATTAGTTACATTTGACCGTGCTACAAATAAGATCCACTGGCCTTGGTTTTAGCTGAATAAAGGATTCTTGTGCTAACACATCAGAATGCAAGGCCCTTGGCAGGGTGGGGGAAGAACAGGATAGAAAAAAAGCAAACAAGGCCAATTTAGCTACATACATATGGCTTGATGATCCCAAAGGGGAGTGACAACACTGTGAATTATGCCCTTATTATACAAGTGCAGTGTTGTTTAATACACTGATGTGACCTCGATAGAAATCGGGTCATTTCTAACAGATATTAAATATCAATTAACAATTCCACTTCTGTGTTGCTATTACAAAAGATGAATCTAAAGCTTTCCACAACATAACCATTAATGCTTTAGCAAGTGCACTACATAGTGGAATTAAGATGGTCATCTGGGGCAAAATGCAAAGTACCAGTGTAGGTTAGCAGCAGAAATGCTTTTTTCTAAAGTTTATATATAGTAGACCATGCCTAGGTGTGTTTTAATTGTAAAGCTCTTACCTCCAATTCTGCTACAACAAGCAATACTTAATCTAAAAGATGGAAAATACATCAAAATAACATTTGTTTTCTCACATTTCAATTAAGATTCAGTAGAAGTTATAGCACTAACCTGCATCTCTCCAAATCTGTAATAGGACATTTTGTACATGAGGCAGTTCAGCAAAGTTGGAGAACCTGCCTTGTCTACCCGGAATTCTCCCTGAGGGGTAAAGTAATCACTTTCCTTTAAAAAGAAAAGATACAGAGAGTCAGTATAAACTAAACCCCTATTTAAGGTCATTTCTCATTCCCTTCTCCAGAAAAAAAACTTCACAAAGAATCTCAACTGACTTTTACAGTTTAGAAGTGGATTCAAGCTAGTCTTAAAACAGAAAATGATGGTGCTCCTTAAAGGTAAAATAATTACAAACTACACACTTGTAACCCAGACCCCAGTGGGCCAATCTTCCTACATCCATACTATTGTGCTGGTACAAGTTTTGCCACTTCACAGTAAGCAGTTACTGGAAAACTCATCTCAAAATATAAGTTACTTGGGCATCTATCAAAATTATTCTTCAGAAAGGTGAAAAGCATTCTATTGTTAATATACTAATGTTAACATACGCCTGCAATGTTAACATAAACTTCGTATGTGCGCAGTGTTTAAACAAAAAATTTCTGCCATTTTCATCTCCAGTGCAAGATGAAAGTATGCACATGGGCTACTCCCTTAAGCCTGTGCTCAATATCTACAAGTTTTTGTTAGGCTTAAACAAATATTACTCCAGACTCCTGCAATCTCTGGGATGTTTGAATAGCTTAAACTCTACATAAGTCAATATTAACACTTTAACTTGTCTTCTACTATTACAGAGTTTGAAGAAATTTGTAATGCCAACCATTTAAACAGTCTGGACACTCCTTTTTTAAAGTATGATGGTGCACAGTGAGACATACAAGCAAGAATTACAAAAGATATCCTGTACTTCTAGTATCATACAAAAAAAGTGAAAAGCTTTTGAGATTACTGACCTTTCAAAACCATAAATATTGAAAGAAACCAGGCTACAAGCCTCTGCACTCTTACTGTTCTAGGAAAACAAGCCATAACACATTTTTTCAAATAAAATTGCAAGAAGTAGTAGAGATTTCCCTCCACTATAATGAGTACTACCAGAAAAGCAACAACATAAATAAATGTTTAAAAAACCAGAACATACAGAACATGATAAACGTACAGAAATACAGTATTCAGTCAAGAATGCTTTAGTTTTCTGGTGTATGTTTCCACTTACCCGAATATCTTTGGGATGTTCCCCCTCTGCTATTCTCACCATCCACAAGAACTTATTAATATCATCACCAGAGTAGCCAATCACACCACCAAAAATAATCAAAACATAATCCACGTCCAGGCTTCTCATGATCTCATATGCTGCCGACTCATTTGATGACATTGCCTTTCCCACCTGCATCATAATATCAAACATATCTTAAACATCTGCATAGGTGCCTCTTGAACAGACCCACAGATCAATTCCAGGCCAGACCAAAGCCCAAGAATACATTCTTGCCAATCAGAGCCCACATTTTCATTCTAGAGAAAGAAAACTCATTGTGTCTGTTTAGAAACTCAAAAGCCCAACCTAAACTGAATTATTTCCTCCTTGGTAGGAGGAGTGCTGCCTCTTGAAGTGAGTGTTTTGAGTATAAATGTAACAATAAGGGGTTTGCTTTTGTGGCACCTACAGATTTTTCAAGTCACAGCTGTACTGCCAGAAATTCAGTGTTGCAGAAAAAGCCTAATTAAAAAATATTTTCAATGCTTTTAGATACAGCCCAAAGTGAATACATTATTTGAAATGTTAGCAATTTCTTAGGGTTTTTTCCTTGAGCTCTGTCCTTCACTACTGAAGAGCCCTGCTGCATTGTACTCAGTAGTGTACAGGCATCCTCAGCATTAAATTCAAGTATGCAGAGAAAATGTCAGAATAGAGACATCCTTATGCGTTAAAAGCATAATATCGTTTTGGCCTTGAAAAACTTTTCAAAGCTGTATCCAGAGCCTCATCCATACCAGTCACTTCCCACACTTAAAGAATTCACTTAGGTCAGTAACTGGCATTCAGTTCAGTACTTCTATTTGCTATTGAAGCTTTTAGGACATAATGATGTGTGGCTGTAACAAAAGGGAGTAACTACAATATAAATAACATTGCATCCAAACTGGTAACATTCAGTTAAGAATGTAATTAGGAAATGCTCAGCTTAGGCTGCAATCTGTCGCAAAGACTGAGAACATCAGCCTCTTGGCCGTGATCCTAACCAACGTGAAATTATTTGGTAGGTTTCTGTTTCTGTGCAGGAGGAAGTCACCTGGCACATGCCTCATTTAGAGCACACGTTCAGGTGTTCACCACAACACACATTCATTGCTCGAGTTCCCCTTTATGGAGTATTCATTCCAACATGGAACCTGACAGGGCCAGCAGTCATACTGAAGAGAATTCTTTATTAAAAACCATCATTGCTAATTGCTGTAAGGTGTATGGGTACTGTGCTCATGCAATACAGATGACCTCCAGAGTCTCTCTATTCATACGATGCAGCTTGTCCTGCAGGGATCTTTTGGTGTAGACACAGCATCTGCACTTCTGCCTCTTGCAGAAGAGGCAGGCACATAGAACTTATCAGAGTTAAATGTCCATCAAAACACACTAACACTGTCAGGTCAACAACCAAAGAGAAAAGTGCTCCAGAGTACATGGGAAGGCTTGTTGACCGATATTAGCACCAATACAAGCTTGCTTTTGGCTGATGTGAGTTCTTTGCCCCTGTCAGAAGCACGTACATGTGATCCCACCTTCCCCAAAACATGTTTTTTCAGGACTTTGTATGCTCAAGGTGCAGCTTGATTCATTTGTTGATTTTGGATCAGATCTGCAGACAAGCAGTGTTCAACTGCTGTACTAGCTACCAGCACAAGACAACAAATCCTCCTAACACATTCTTCCAGCCCTTCCCCCATTCTGCCCATGTAGCTGAAACTGGTCTGCTGGGAAGAACTGGCCACTGAGTGGTAAGTGATGATGAAGACTGCAACCCAGCTACAACATAGAGCATTCTCTTGATTCTGAAAAAAGGTGGTGCTCCTGTAACCACAGGCAATGCCTCACCCTGCTTTTGAGCACATACACAAAGCTTAAACTTACTCTTCAGAAGTGAAAGAAATTAAACGTACGGATGTTTTTTCTAGCTGCAAATTTGAGAAGACAGAATCACATCAAATTGGCAACACTTTATTGCTATTCACATTTCTCTACTTTCCAAGATGCCTCAAAATTTGTTGTTTCATGTGGGCAGTTTTCACATGCCATTCAAAAATCCAGACAGCAAGGACACCACTGAACTGAAACAATCCCTGTTTGGATAGTGCCAGTAAAGTAGTGGTACCAGGTAAGCTGTTGTAGCACTAATCACAAGGGGAATGGTTACATTAGACTTTGTCTAGCCTCCCACAAAGAAAAGAAGAGAAACTGAAGTGGAAGTCAAGTTTTAGAAACTCAAAGTAAACAAAATGGAAACTCCAAAAGCAAAATCGATCCCTTCCAGGCCCAAAACTCTTTATACTTGAGTTCTAATCAATGCAAAAAATATGTTCCTTCCACCTCTGCGTTTCCCACTCCACGGAATATTTCATTATATCACTCTGCCTATAAACAGACTTTTACAATTTCACACACAACTGCATTTCAATCCATAGGAAATTGCCATCCTTACCAGGGCTATGTGGCTGTTGTTCCAAGTATTGTTATCAACCAAGGTTGTCCGGTTGGCCATTCCTGCTATCTGATAACCATAGTCCCACCACGACATCACCCTGGCGTGCTCGTCTGTGTTTTGCCTCAGCCAGTAGTAGGCTTCTCTGAAGTCATCAAGGATATTCCGAGTGCTGGAAAACAATCTTCACTTTATTCACAAATACTAGCAACAAATTAACTGCACCATGATAAATCTGGGCTCACAAATAAGGGTTTTCTCCTGCGTTCGAGCTCCCTTTGAGGGATTCAGTCACCAGCAGTCTTAAGTTTGAACCTACTGACAGCTGAATAGACAGAAGCTGAATGGCTTTGGAAGGTGTGAATAAATGCATTTCCAGTTGAATATATATTCATAAACAAGTCTTCCCAATCAATTCAAAAATTTCTTTTTTTAACCATCATCTTTATTGGCTTTAGATAGGATTTTTTTATGTACGTACATTAAATATTTCCAAAAACGTTGTATCTTTTTGAAGATTAGAGTATTAAGAATTTTTTATTCAGGTGATAATTCTGTCTTAATATAATAATAGGTGATTAAAAGAAGGTAAAGCAAATTGCTAACGCCCTTTAATTATTTTCAGACCTGTAGACCTTACTTACCCATCATGGTTATAGGAAGCAAGAACAACGCTGGGGCTGGAGTATGCATTGCTTGTTACCCAGGTACAGTGGACAGCAAACATCATCAGTAACATCAGCATCAGCATAGTAACGATGTTTTTTATATTGGGACCTAGTCCTTCTTCTGTCTTTTCCTGTTCAGATACGTGTTTTCTCACTTTGCCTGCCTAAAAAAACCCACAAATACATCTGTTACGGCAACTTTTATCACCCTTGACAATGGAACTCATGCCTTTTTCTTAACCACGTGCACCCCATAAATGCTACAGGATACTATAAAGCTAGTATCATAAATTAACTAAGTACACACAAGAATATTTTGACAATCCAGCAACTTCTACAAATGGATGATTCCTTTAAAGCCTCTTTCAGAAGAAAAAAATCTATTACATATGGGTCAATGCATGACTTCCATGCATTGGTTTGGCTCAGTATGATGATGCCCTCTGATAAGGCAGGGTCGAAAAGAGAAAGGCACAGATATGGGGCCAACCTGAGGCTCATGCATTCTCAGGGTCAGTATAACAAACCCTAAGAGATTTAAAAAAAATTAGTACACAATAGCTTTTTCTTCATGATGAAGAGAGTATGCAAGTTTACGAATAGATATACTTTCTCAGAAAATATATTATTCTTTAATTTCACTCTCTTAGGGGAAATACAAGAGGGAAACATTCAGTGACACAGCTGCTAGAAGTGGTTAAGGAGAGTGAGCAACTGTCTGCCATCACTTCTACAGAAAGCTGGGTCAAGACTGCACACTTCCTTAGGTTGAAGGCTCATCACTGATCAAACTAGAAGGAACCACTTCTACACTGACACAGATTATTTTTTTTTTCAGGACATCAGCTACACCTTATTGGAGAACATTTAAATGCTACTGATTCAAACCTCTAGTGGCATCTAAAATATTCTGACCAAAAAAAAAATAGTAAAAATCAAGCTGTTTTCTGACTTCTAACTTTTGCTCCCTCACCTTATCATACAGGTTGCCAGGGTTCCTTTTGTCATCCTCATCACTGCTGTCCTCTATTGGTGGATTTTCCCTCTTCATATCATCACCCAAATAACGCTCAAAGACATTGGAGAACGCAATTGCAGACAGCATACAGACCACTGGAGTCAAAGTGAGCATCAGCCGAACCATCACACCAGCAAAGTAAACAGCGCTGATTGCATACAGAGCAACTGCAAAGAAACAAATCTACTGATGACATTTAGAAAATAACACTCACTCTGACTGCACAAGTACATGCTCTCCATAAAACTACTTCTTGAAGTGGGTTGAGCATCTGTGTATATAAAGACTTCAGTATGCATCTTGCATTTCATTGCTTTTTAAATTACAGAGATACAGTTCAATTAACATTTATTTCCTTTATCCCTCAAACCCTTCCTGAAGTTCATCTTGACAACTGCTAACAGTAACACAACCCCATTTTCATATTCATTAATAATGTGTCAGAAGATATGTTATTAGTGAAATTTAGTATTGCACACCAAAAATACTATTGGAGTAATAGGTAGCTTCATTTGACTAAAAAGGTCCAACAGCCCTAGGCCTAAACAAGTTACTGAAACTGCAAAAGCAAAAGAAAGTTAGAATTTCATGTAAACATCAAATTTTAAGTTAGAGGTATCTGTGGACAAACTGGGGGCTTGTCTACATTATAACTCCATACAGACAAATATGATATTGTTAGCCCTATTCTGAAGCAAGTTTTCCTGAACAGTATTATC
Source organism: Aegotheles bennettii (assembly GCA_013398125.1). NCBI lineage: Eukaryota > Metazoa > Chordata > Aves > Caprimulgiformes > Aegothelidae > Aegotheles > Aegotheles bennettii. The sequence continues at coordinate 38,909 of VZRW01012402.1, forward strand.
ACTACTCCTCCCCCCCAAAAAAACCAAACTAAGATTTTCCTAATAGCAAGGAATATTCAGAACACTTTTCTTAGAAGGAAAAAAACCACAAACAAACCTATATACACTGGTAAGGAACATCTATTTTCAAGTAATAGTGGTTATTCCTTGTCTGCTACAGTTCAGCAATATACTTTAGTGACAGATTGGCCACAGAAATCATGAAGGGACACTGATTTATCAGATTACATTACATAAACATTTTCTACTTTGTAGCAAAGTAGCATGGCTCTCCTTTCTTTTTATGCTGACTTAAATGGACAATGCAGCAGTAGGATGCTGAAAACCCAGCACTGGTCTTGACAAGGACTCACTGTAAGCCACAGAGCACAGAATACCCCAGAGTGACTGGATTTAACACAGTAAGTGTTCCCACTGCCCACATACCTCTTAGGTAATCCTAAGAGGCAGCTGTATTAGTCTGGAGCCTCCCTGTAAAAGCCCAAGACTCGAGTGATCTTCACTGCTCCACATGGGCTACAACTTCAAATTGCATCCTTACAAGCCTCATTCATAATCTTAAAAGTCTGTTATCACAGAAAGCTTTGTACAAATAAACAATTTGTTGTCAGTGACACAGGGAGACCCCACACCCCCCACTCAGCACTTGTTCCACAGCAATGATTCAGTTCACTAAAATAGCAGAAAATCTGGAAAGGCATTTTGAGTCATCATCTGTGATGGGCTGAGTGCCAGACACCCAGGGAAGGCTTGCAGGCTGCAAGGTAGGGACCTTCCCTTTGCACCGAGCTGTTCATCTGCTGAGCTGTGCTGTGGAACTGCACCCCAACACATGGGATTTGCAAGATCAGCCTATGGAAGAGGAGGCAAGTCCAGCTGCTGAACAGAACCATACAGACAAATATTTCGATCCCACCTTTTGGGATGACACTCCACCACCTTTTAACAAAGCTCTGAATTTTTATAAATGGTTTTAAATACTGCCAGGTGCAGGCAGCTTTCAATAGTCATCTTTAACACATCACTTTCAAACCTTTTCTAGAACAGGTCATATACCAGCTTTGAGCAAACAAAAACAATATAGAATCAAGTTGAAGGAAAGAATTTTCAAAACAATTTAAAAATATTTTTTCTTACCAAAGACTCTTTCATCATTGATGTTTTTGATACAGAACCATAGCCCTGCTGGGAAAGTACACACGAGAATATGTAGATCAAAAAAGAAGGAAACCCATGTTGTAGGCTGATGCTCAGACACAGAGGCAATGATCGGGATGTGAATTTTCGCATACCTTTTTTAAAAAAAATTCAGTTCAAATTATTTTGAAAAGATAAAATTATTAAAACTTGTAAACATTAGGAATTCTGAAATTCATTTCAAAGGAAGCATTTAAATTTAAAATGGCAAGTGCTCTATTCAGCAGAAATCTGATGAAACTTTTCTACCAAAAAAGTCCCCAGGTCTTACTGGAAGTATTTGGTGTACAGTTATTCAGAACACCAATATAAAGGATTATTTCCATACTACTTAAAAGAATGAAAATTATGGGTGTTTTATTATGGCTAAATATGGAGTCAAATTCACCAAAATGAAAAGACACAGCTATGGAAGCCCCCTCATTACATTTTGAAGAGACAATCATCCACGCCAGTAAGTCTCCTAGATCTTCAACACTGTATTTTGGAAACTCTCCTCTACACAGAATACCTGCATTTTCTTAGTACAGAAAGTTATAGTACTAAATACCAGACCAGTTACTGATTCCTCCCCCCATCCTTTCAAAGTTTTTTAAAAAAATGAAAATCAGGCCTTGTCTACCCTTGGAAATACATGTCAACTAAACAACATGTCAAACACTCAGTGCAGTCAAGGAGAAAACTGTGTTCTATATTAAAGACAGCTATACGTACGGACCTAACCTGGGCTGCTACCTGACCAAATGGTGAGGTATCAAACATATGCCCTCTTCTTCACTGAGATGTAGTTCTCATTCAAAACTGCATTGTGTGTTTTAACACATTTTGATTTTCTAATGTAGACAATCCCTCAAAAATTTAATGCTATCTATATATATAGATCACTTCATTTATATGCAAAGAACAACATCTATATGTTCTTCAAATAAATCTGAGGCTTCTTTACTGACATCTATTCTACTACATTTATTACAGAGTTGGTACAGAACCAGATATGAGCTGGACTTGGGAGCTTAAAAAAATTTGAACTGCAAAAGTTTGAAGTTCTGCTATCCCTGCTTTTAATCTTTTTAAAAAAAAAAATAATATAAAGAAAAAAAAATAATCTACCGATTGAATTTCACCTTAAATACATTTACCTGAGAAAAATATCTTCAGTTTTATTCCTATTCTCCTGGCTGGATAAAGAATCCAACACTGGGTTTTTAAAGGTTAACTAAAACCCGTGAAAACACACATGAATAAACCAGAATTTTTCAGAGAAGACATCTGTATGCATAAAACAGATGTATGAACATCATTAACAGGCAACATGCAAGATAATATGTGCGACATCTTTGTGATTTTGTGCAGTGTTGCACAATGAAAAATTGTGTAAGTTTAATGCTCTTAGTAATTTTTTAAATGTGTCCTCAAGTGTTGGTACAGCTTTTGGTTATTTTATGCTGAGAAGAATTACAATTTCATACAGAAAAACATAACATTACATATTCAAAGACTTCGAAAGAAGCAAGAAATTTAATAGACAAATTAGAAAAATGGTTGCAAAGATCATGAAAATCTTCACTTTAGGTAACTGATTAAAGTCACTATATTCTCCTTGACAGAAATACTAAATGGCTTTGTGGATGAGGAGAGCATAAGATTATTAGTTTTCAGTAGAACGCTATTGATATCTAAATCCTTTATCCTTACTTACCCAGTGTCCCACAATGAATAAAATCTGCCACTCCAAGGAGCAATATAACCTGAAAAAGAAAAGGGGAAAAAAATTCTTTTGCTGCCCAGATATTTAAATGCAATAATTTTTCTACTCCCTCAAATTAAGGCACAAACCCAAAGAAATTTCATTAAATGTGTAATATATGTGAATCAGACCTAGTACATTAGGCAGGCTATAAAGTCTACCAACCATGAAGGTAGTTTTAGAACATGCTTACAGGATCACATTGTAGTTCTTGAATATCTAGACACACATACCTCCAGAAATCAAAGCAATGCAATAATAAATAAAATATTTCTCAAAATAAAACTGACAGATAGCATCCCATACTCTGTAGAGAAGTATAAGAAAAAGAAAACATGATTGATGAAGAAGTATTTCATTTTTCTGAAATACCTGAGCAGGAAAAATGGGAACAATCTATAGCCAAAACACTAATACTCAATGAAACACTGGTTTCCTATTGTTTCTCTGCTGATGGATCTACATGTGGCATGGAATATAAAAGATGCTACTAGACATGCTGATAAGCTTTACATATTATTTTTTAAACAAAGACTTTAGAAACTTGAATTTTATAAGATGAAAAGAAACAGTATCACTATTAGATGAAAGAAAAAATAATTATTAGACATTATTAGTAAGATTCTTCTTAAATGTTATTTCTACCCTCCTTGCAATGGTTTCAGCTGCCTCTGAAGACAGATACTGAAAAACTGAAATAAGAGAAAGTTAAATCCTTTTATTTACTACCCAAGTCTTTGTGCATGACACAGTAAGTCTTCCCTCTATCTGATACTTAAAATTAGTATAATTTTACTGAAGGTTTTAGTTTAATATCTAGTTTAGACATTTAAATATTGTGGTTAAAGTTCTACAACAAGACTCATTTTTCCCTTCAGTCTTTGGACGCAAAGCTTGCTCCCAAACCACTGCCATGCACAAGAAGGAGTTGCCAGCAGATAGGGAACTACAGGTCTTCTCTACGTGTATCCAAACATGAGATTAGATGGCATTCACCTGAGGGTGCTGAAAGAGTTGGGCAATATGATAACTACCAACCGTTTTCATCAGGGTGATAACGGAGGCCCCTGGTGCCTGGAAAATGGCTAATGCTACACCTCTAGGAAAGGCAAGAAGGAATATGCAGGAAACTACAGGCCAGTAACCTGAGTCCCTGGGAAGATTATGGAGAACAGTCTCCTGAAATACATTATTAAATGCTTTTTGAACCATTTTCCTAATTTCTCATTTATAAGCTGAGAAAGAATGGGCTGGACAAACAGACCGTTTGACAGGTTGAAAATTGGCTGTCTGGACAAGCTCAAAGTAGGACTCAGCTGGTGGCTAGTAAACAGTAAAAACAACCTAGAGGCCGAAACAGTGAACTGTGCTAAACTGGAAAGAGTGGCTGACATGCCTTATGGCAGGCAGGACTTCAATCCAGAACTTCAAGGCCCTTCTCTTTCAGGTGCTGCACCTGGGAAACAGTGTTCAGACGTGGACATCCTTCTGCAAGAGGACTATTAAGGAAATACAGATGGATCAGAGTGCTGTGAGATGGTAAGGAGCCCAGATTGCACAGCATACCAGAAGCTGGGGGAACAAAGTTTGTTCCATCTGGTGAAGTATGATCAGTGAATTTCAAAAGCTGAAATCAACACTTCCTAAGAACTGCAACAGAAGACATTTTGCTGCACACTGAGATTAGAAGATGCATTTTCTTTTGATATGCCAGTCTGAGAATTTTTGCTAAGTATTATTAGGACCTACTGAAAAGCAAATCATAAACCATCAAGTTTTAAGAAGACTTTCAAACAAATAGAGATGCTAAGTATTCTTTTGGAATAGTGGCATCATAACAAAAATAAAACTGCTTTTTAACAGTCCAAAATGTTAAACAACTGATACAAAATAAATATCTATGCCAGAAACATTGCTAAAATGAAGCACAAGAAAGAAATCAGTTAAAATAAAAACAAGTTATGTCTCAAGAAAGTGGTTTTTGGGGGGTTTTGTTTTGTTTTTTTTAATAAAACTGACAAAACAGAACTGTATTTGAGGTATAATATTAAGATCATGCAATTTAAACCAAGCAGAAGTCAGGTTTTGCATGGGTAACACATACATAGCTAAGAAAGTAAGATTGCTTTTTCTGTATCAGGGGAAGGATGTATGGTATTATGTCACCAAGGAAGTATATAATGGAATCAGAAGACAGCAGTGAAGCATCTGGGGATGGTAACCAAGCAAAGACAAGCTTGTTCTTGTGAGACTGGGTAGAACTGTGTTGAAGATTGAAGGATTAACTACATAAGTAGAACTTGCAGATTAATTCCAGTCATACAGAAATCAGATTCAAGTATTTCAGGAAGTAAGCAACCTGACCTTGACCTATCAGTGCTATTCAGAACAGATTCGCTATAGATATCTTCATATCCACATTGATAGCTTTAGCTATAGTTATGTTCTTCATCCAGTCTGAATTCTTACATCATTATGTGGATTGTGAACAGCCGAAATATTGGAATAATGCTTCAAAGTTTTTTTTCTGCAGCTCAGAAAGCACAGCGAATTCCAACACAGAAATATACAGTAACATGGGCACTGGTTTGCTGTGGCATTACAAACACTACTTTAAACTAAACCAAATGCTGATCATTTGGTTTACCTGCTCCAGAGGTAAAACTACTTTCACATTTATTTACCTGTGTATGTCAAATAGATGACACTCAGGAATACAATACCAGCAGCTAGTGAGACACCCAAGAAGAACAATGTCTGAAATTCTTGCTTTGTCAATCTGTCTCTCAGATACTGCAAAAATGCATATGCCTGCAGCAGTGCAAAAACACCTGAGGAAGAGGAAAGTTTTTGTTTAAATACTCAAAAGCAGTAACAGCTGCTAAAGCAATTGGCATACTTTGTCTATATTTGAATTAGAAAAATAAACGTAAGGTACACCCTCACATCTAAAAACTAGTATAAGATAACTTTCTGACAAATAGCCTTTAGTTCTTAACAGTGATGATACTTTCTTGCAACAACAGCAACTTGCGATGAGAGAAAATACTCTCCAAAACATTCTTTGCTTATTATAATAAAAGTTCAAATACCCACCACCTCTTTGCTCCCAAATTAAATTGGAGTAAGAGAGAGAATCACCTAAAAACTTGATTGGATCAATTATGGTAAAAAAGCAGGTTAACATACCTAGATCTGGTGGAAAATTAAAGACACAGACCCCAGGCAACACAGAAACAAGGTTAATATAGAAATATATGGAAATTAAGCTACTGGACAAAACAGGAGGATTTAATGAAAGACAAAAACCAAACCAAACAAGAATTAAGTGATACAGACAACTGAATTATATAAAGCTAGTGTTGAAATGCCAGAATTCACTGGGTAAGCATCCCACACCCTCAAAAATGCTGTTCAGAGTTTAACATTAAACCAAAACTTGGGCATGATTTTTTTGTTGTTGTTCATTTCAGTGTATATAATCAGATCAATCCAATGATTAGTCCATTCAAAAGCAAAAATTCACTGGTAGCAGTCAGAAGAATTAAAATAGAACTCAAGTGTATGGTCTTTCTTCAATTTCACAATAAATTTGAGGTGCACAATGTTTAAATTCACTAGTTCTGAACTCTGAAAGACGCAAACTCTATTCACTAAATAAATGTAAAATTCTTTAGATGCAAAATGTGGTTTGATAATCTTTAATTTTTCCAGTATATTCAGATTGTTGAAAAAAAAAAATAAAATCTCCATTTTAGAAAGTATTTTACTGGTAAATTGAAATGATATTCCAACTGCTGTCCCAAATACATTTTGATAAGTCACTACATACAATAAAAAGCTTGAGGAATCTAGCAAACTAAGCTATATCACACAAGCTGTGTATACAATTAAACATAAACCTATCAGTATTTGCTTATTGCTGTCAAGAAATCAAGATGCCTGACAACTACTGAACAACTATTGAACTACCAACTTACTTTACAGAAATTAAAAAAAAAAATAAAACAAACCAAACATCATTGAAATCAGTTATTTAAAAATCAGTCTCCTGAATAAAAATTTAAGTAATTTTTTTTTAACAAACTTTGAGAAATTACAGAAGACTGTCAACTCTGAAACCAAATCGCTCAGTAAAAACTGTGTTTACCAATAAGGAATGTTTCAATTGAACAATGCTTGAAGGCAACATTATATTGCAAACCAGTAGAGATTATAAATGTGTAAAATAAGTGCCTGTCAGAATGCAGAACTGATCCAGTCTTTTGGAGGCATTTTAACTCCATTAGCTCACACAAAGAAGGATAACGTGTCAACTGGAAAGAAAACTTCCCTACAGACACTAAATTGTACCTCTTTTTCTTTAACAATTCAGTTTGTTAGTATGTCTTTTCTAATGCAGGGAAACAAAGCCACAAGGGTTTGAGGTTTTCTTGTGCTAGGCAGGCTGTTTAGAAGCAGACATTTAATTTTCTTACCTGCAGCTGCCATGTGTTCACTTGTTCTTATTGGCTGAAATCCCACAAACGGTATCTGCATTGATAATATTAACCCCACAATGTAGAAAGTGCTATATGCTGGGAAAAAAAGGAGTGAGGAGAGGGGAGGAAGAGAAAGATGGGAAGAAAATGAATACACGCATTTAAAAAAAGCACTGGTTCCATAATAGAGTCCATCCTCCTCCCCAACTTCAGCGACACTGAAATGGAACCATATCATTCTAAATATTTCTGCCATCCTAAATACCTTTTCCTCCTTTGACTACAATAAACCTACCTATTACATCAAATTTTAGAGGAAGTAGGCAAGGTATTGTTGTTCCTACTTGCACTGTTTTTTCTCCTCTTAGGGAAACAAACCATCTACCTAAGATGCTCTAGCTTGAGAACAGCTTTCTCTTCCCATCTTGTTTTCACATGTCATGGGTGGGGGATGAGCTCTCAGACAAAAGCAGCTTTCTATATGAGGAGAAATTGAAGGGACCAGACCTCAAAGAAGCAAAATATCTAAGAGTCCACTACCTATTTACAAAATGCCAAGAGGTATGCTTGATGTTTTGGGGTTTTTTTAACACAAGCACAGAGGCATGCCGAGAAACTAAAAAGCAATAGAATTAAAAATTCATATTAAGCATATGTATTAATAGATGTATATCATCCACTGGGACTCATAACCTCCAGAAAGTAGAGGCCAAGAACACCATTAATATTAGTATTAATGACTGAATGACCTGAATGACTGAAAACCTGAATGACTATTGTGTGTGCACTAAGATTCATATACTTTATTTTGACAGGGTTTTGGTCCTCAGTATTCCAGGGTGAAGAAGAGGGGAGTGGAGGAGAGAAATACCAACTCTGAACAGTAGCGACTCTTGATTACATTTGAAGCAACCAGTCAATTTAAAGTCCAAATGAAGTTTTGCTTCTTCAGTGGCCAACGGCAATAACCCAACTCCCAGATTTTTAAACACTCCTACCAGTAGTAAACCACTGCCTTTTGTTATGGCCTCAGTCTTATGAAGAGATCCCTATTCTCATACAATCTTTTGCTAACCTTCCTGAGAACAGCTTTGGGCGTACATCATTTACCGGTGGTATTGTTTCAATAGCACCCGTGTGGTCTCCCTGGGGGATTATGCTCCCAGGGTACCGCATGCTTTCCAAAAGTCACAGAAGTGACTGTGATGATACTTCCAACCACTTGCTGTCTTCTCTGGTGTATTCTTTCAAGCATCTGTATTGCATTACTTGGCCTAGCTACTGATCTATTCTTCTTACATCACTGAAATAGATTTTTGCTGTAGGAAGCTCAATTTTTGAAGAATTCACAACATAAATCACTTATTGTACCATGGAAATGTTACAACACTGCCATCCTGTGGAAGTTCAATGATTGGCATAAATCACTACAATTTCACATTTGGTAGACCATTGTAAATCATCATTTTTAGGCCTTGCCCTGCAACTGTTATACTTTTATGCCCACTTCTCCCCTCCTGCCCCACCACTTACTACCACTGCTTTCAAACATCTGCCACATATGTCTGAAAAAAACATGGCAATTTACACAGCAACACAGACAAGGCGATGTATCATCACAAACTTTCCATCTTACTTTACATTCTGCTGTGTATACAGTCTTTGCAAAAATAAGAAGTTATTTTGATTCCTGCAAGCTACTCTCACGGTTATAACTTTGACTAGGTCAAGAACAAAAACATTCTGACCTAGAGTGGATCAACTAATTTTACAAACTATTTTAGTTGCTGCACATTGCACAAACACAGAAAGAACTTACCGAAAAACTTCCTTAGAGAGTATGATCAAATACTGGACCACATACTTTCAATTAGTGTATTATGATCACCAGAAATAAACACTAACCACTTGAAGTTTTAGAATAGTGATGTAGTTGATATGAATATATGCCTGCTCTATTTAAATTATAAAATCCAATACAAAGAACAAGGAATTATTGAAATTAGGTTTTAAACTCTGGAATATCCTTAAGTGTTTTTGTCATTAAATATTTTGAAAAGCATACAGAGCTTAAAAATGTTACAGAAAAAAAAAATCAGATTGAAGTGAAAATTACGAAGTCTCTGAAGTGTGCAAGCATAACTTAAATATATATTGGAACCTTTCCAAATATAAAACCATTTAAACATGTGATAAACTGCAAGAGAAATTACAATAATAGAAAATAACATTAATGGTTCCTGTATCTGAATAAAGAAGTTTTTACCTATAAAAGTACTCCTAATACACTGGAATCATAAGCACTTGTTCTGAATTAATAAATTAGTAAGATCCGAATGAGAGATACTGATAACACTCAAGACAAAAACAAAACAAAGCAAAGCAAAGCAAAGCAAAAAACCTCCACAGCTTCAGCTTTCAAATGTAGGTAGTGTGATCAGCATTGATGCCAACTGGGTCAGAAGTTACCTGGCTGATAAATTCATCTGCCTTCAAGTCATGAAATATTTTAAAATTGGCAAAAAGTTCATGTTCTGGGAAATTTTTACTCATTAAATGATTCTGAGTTACACTGCCAGGCATATCAGATCATGTCCAGTAACCTTTTCTTTGGTGTATGAACACCCATGTGAAAAATACATACCAATAAGCCATCACTATTTTTTAAAACTTGGTGCTACCAAATATTGTTCTCTACATTCATGTTGTTATGCTAAACATTCATCTGTTACTTCAGTAAGCTTTTATAAACGCTTCTACCTATCTGAATAGTCTGGAAGTGAAGCACACTTTAATTTCCTCCTAGAAGGGTTTGAACATACAAAAACATTCTGCTAAACAAACCTAGAAATCACATGCTAGTGTGAGACGTACAGACTTCTCTGTATGTAAGGCTTCCTTCCCATGGAAGCTTACATGAAGCCAGCAGTTGCAGTGAAACAGCAGAGCCGCAATCACATTTTCATTCTGACAACTCTGCTGAAGTACATCTCCCTCACAGCTGAAGGGCAATAACGTCTCAAAACACTCTACCTGTTTACAAAACCAACGTCTGCCAAAACCTTTAATTCATGTGAACCTGCAGTACTATTTTTAACAGAGGAGTTCAAAGACTAGTTCACTGAAAGCTGAAAGCAAGAGTACTTATTCTTTACTGTTTCTGGTTACCATAACCCTTCAAGATTTTATAATTAGCAGATTTAATTTTCTCTTGCCTAACTCATAGAAACTGGAAAATGAAAATATTCAATAAAACAATTTTAAAAGCAAACCAAGATAAATTACTTTCCCCTTAAGTTATGAAGTAGTAGTTAATGAAGAATTAAGTAATACTAACATTAAACTTACAGGCATGTTAGAGCTTTTTCTCTTTCCATTTGTAAAAGAATTTTCATTTCTGAATTACATAAATAGATTAACAAAGAAGCACGAAACCAGTATTTGTAGTTTTGGTAGCAAAAATACCAAACTGAACTTCAGTAAACTGAGTAAATATTATAGTTCAGAATGGTTCAAATATTTGTGTAAATATGGTAATTTCTCCAGCAGGCACTAAAAATGCATTAAAATAATTTAAAAATAAAGATATAACTGTATTAAAATGGACAATGAAAATATATTTACAAATATGAAATATCCTGTGATATTACGCTTCAACTCATACTATGTTCTCAAACTACCTGTTGTAAAGATTTCATATTAGGGAGTCAAAAACGTTCTAGCAAACTTATAAACCTTTGAATATCTGAATTGCTTAATATTTATTTCATTCACACACCTACGCCATGGCCAACTGATTTAACTGGTGATGTCTCTGTGAAAACAGTTTACAGAATATTTAAATGTCAGGCAAATCAATTAAAATGTTAGTCTCCTGAGCTTACTATTCACACATTCCTGTAACAGGACGTAAGGCTGACCCATTAACCCAAAAAATTCTTAAGGATTCACGTGGAGTGGACAGATTCTTACACTACTTTTTAGTCTAGGTTATATAAAACATACATGGCTGCTTAAAATTCCATGTCTTTTCTTATATATGTCACAATAATTCACATAATTTCTGCTGCACAACTTTTTAAAAACAGCAATTGGTTAACATACTAGGAAAAGACAGAACATTATTACAGACACACATAATACACATAAAATATATTACATGTATTCTATAAATATCAAACCATCCAATTACTTATTTTTTTTCAGTGCAGCAGAAAGTAGAAAATTAATTAGCAGCTACATATATGAAACTTTGGAAGTGTGATAGGCTTTTAACTCCTTCTTCCCATGTTATAGAGAATAACTGACTATAATCAGTAATCGAATTAATAAAATGCAACCTGATATGCAATTACTTAATTCCTACTCAATACAAAACACATTAGTATAATTAGTTTAATATCTCATGATTCAGCACTTGCCAATGATTGTTCAACGAACAAAACTTACCGATGTAGACCCTTCTGCTGTATCTTTGCATCAGCAACAGAACAAACACGTGCAGTGGAATAAGGTTGATGATGAAAACGTAACCACCCCATGCAGAGACCTACGAGAAATGGAATAGGAAATTAGATCTGAAAATATCTGCAAGTTCTTAGGATAGCTAATGCTGGATTTACACATCCTGATGGTCTAACAAGAAAACACAGCCCCCATCTAGACAGTAGTCAGAACTGTTAGTAATACTACCAGAACCCTTCTCAATATTTATTATCAAAAAAGAAAAAAACCAACAAAACCCTCATACATCGAAGTATTAAAGACTTTGGAAATGGGCTGGTGGATTTTCAAGGTTATCCTTCCTGTATCTCCTCCTCCCAAGCTAATCTGGTCATGCTGGCAAACAAGAACGTTATGCTGGGGGCTTTTCCCCATGGTGAAGGTTGTAGCACAAGGCAGTGGTATGACTCCCACGTAGGATCCAAAATTTTCCTTTGACATAAAAATTCAGCACCATGCTCTGAACTTTTTTTTGCTAGGGACAGGGAACAGTATCGCCAGCCAGAGAGGAGAAAGGGAGCAAGGTACATCTCCAGGAGTAGAACTCCTGGAGCAGAGCAGCCCACGCAGGTTGCAGTTTAAGGAAAGAAACAAAAGGAAGGGGGTGGATGCACAGGGAAGCAGGGCTCAGCACTCTGGAATGGTGTACAACAGTAACATGGATATTAGGAACCTATAGAAACAGCAGCACTTGAGAAGCACTGGTATGATATACTTAGAACTGAAATACTACAATGTTATCAATATATCACTGATTGTTGGTTTAGATAAAGATTTAATGAGCTATCATTACAATGTGTCATCTAAATTTCTAACATATTTAGAAGGGCTAATGTTGACTAGACAATCTGTATTTTAACACATGTCCTCTTGTCAAATTACAGTCTAGACTTCTCCCATATGTACCATGCTTACCCTAGATCTTCATTTTTAGAATGTACTAGCTAATGTGGTTTTCACTTTAACTGTACTTTAGGGCTTAGATTCAAGAAGATATTTTTAAAGCCCTGGAATCCAAAAAGAAACCCAAACTACTATGTTCTATAGAATAGATTCTAAAATAAGGACAAGGTCAAGTGCTGTTTTTTGACACTAATATTACAAAAAACAGCATTTCAAAATATGAAGTAACTGATTCAGACAATGCGAAACAAGTAGAATAGACATCTTCTAAGTATTATAGAAACTCATTTCAGATTATCATGATCCTGTTGCCAAATTACTAGCATGAAGTATCATGGTTTACACAGGCAAGTTGGATTACTGAGAGAAAATATTATAAGAAAACAGGTAAGACAGAATAGAATGAGAACAAATATGCAATTAGGATACTGTCATGTTTAGGGAAAGGTTAGAACGAAGCAGGTAGCAGACAGTTTATATGGACCAGAGACCTGCATCTCTAATAATCAAAATACTTAACCAAATCTAAGCACCGAAGATTGTACTGAACTGAAGATGCACTCTGGAACTTTTCAAACAAAACTGAGGCATCCTCATAAATTGGCAAAAAGAATAGAAAAATGCTATTACTCCTACAAGGATTGCTTCAGTGTAAAGCTTTGTTTTATTTTACTTCTTCGTCATGAAAAGCTAGAAATAATCAATGCTAAAAAATATAAATACAAGAAAGAAGAGTTCTCCTTATGGAAAGCAATGCAATGCAATGCTACAAGTCAAATTACCACAGTGAGTTAGGTATATATTTTAAACATATTGAGATTATCAAGAAAGATTTCTGTCAGTCCATGCAGTATCCATTTATCTTTCAAGAAGCTATTCCTCAAACTCCCCATGCAAAGACTGAGTCTTACTACCTCAAAATTGTGATTTAATTTTCAATTTAAACTGAAAACATAACTAGTTCCATCAGAGAAAGACAAATGAATACTTATATAACGAACAGTACAATTATGCTTTGTCCTAAAGATTTACCTAAGCAAAACGTCTAGAAGGGCATCTTAACAAAATTATTTTTCAAAGGGAATATGAAATGCCACCACCAGGGATAAATTAGGTACACTCTGCAAGCAATAAAATTCTATCATCTAATCACTGAGGCTAAGCTGTGGACAAATCTTTACCTTTCACTAATTGACAGCACTTTAAAGGAAAATAAAAGAAAAAAAACATGATTTTACATTCAAGGATTGGATGTCACAAGGATGTTCCACCGCCCATGCACACTCTAGATCACAGCCCCTCCCTCTTGTACAATCCCACAGACCAAGACAGGAAGAACTTGTTATTGCATAATTTTTCAGCAGTAAAATTGTAAGAGCACTGTATTTGTTATCTGCATATTTATGAACAGCACTTTTAGAGGATCTTGCCAATGAACTGGCACAATATAAAAAACACTATGGTATATAAATATAACAATTCAAAACCTTACTTGCCCGATTTTGTGCTGCACATAAGTCTGTACCAAATCTACAGAATCTCTTCACTGTAATGCTATATAAACAGCAATGCTATGTATAAATAAGTGGCGGTTTATTTAGTGACTTGGTAAAAAGGAGAAATGGGGGAGGAAATAAATGTACTTTTAACAGGATATAGGTGGTTTTGGCAACATATACAGAGCTACTATGTGCTGTATTAACAACAAAAATCTCCTAGAAAACCCAATGAACATTGAAGTTAGAGAAAAAACTAGGCAGCATCCAGATAACCTCTGAATTAACCTTGTACTTTAACACAAAACAATTTGTAAATTCCTTTTTCTTGCAAGCCTAGTTACCTGACTGTAGAAAAGCAATATTTGAGACCTCAACCTTAAGTGACACCAAGCAATTAGCCTGATTGCTCCACCACTGGCTGTTTTGATGCTATATTTTTTGTTGCTATATGAAAAATAAAAGTTTAGCAGTTAGGGGAAAAAAGGACCTTTGACTGATTCATACAAGAAAATTTCCATTTTGCTATTAATTTTATCTCCTCAATTTTACTACTGTTTTTACCCTCTATTAGCCCTTAGGAACATCTCTACAATAGCTTCTATTTTCTTAGATCACGAATGAAAATGGACTTCATGATCATTTAATCTGACACTGAATTCATTCAGCAGTTCTGGTGGTGAGCTTTACTTTATGGCATAATTATAACCAAAGAAATTGCTTTCAAAGTTACGTGCCACTTTGTCCATAAATTTTAAATATTGTTATTGCATTTTAGTAATTATGACACACAGACACATGAATATCAGAATTCCACCTTAGTTCACCTGCACCAAAACAAAAATCCCACTGAACCAGAGTACCTATTCACAGCACAGGATAAACTTGTAAGTAAAGTTATTATTCTTAGGGGTTTTTTAAAAATTTGTTTTGTGTTTATTTAAATACTTTAAATTTAAAAATATTTATTATATCTTTTTATTCATATGTTTAAGGCTTTAATAGTAATATAAAGCAACAATTTTATATTATGGCTCCAACAAATAGTAAAATCTTCTTGTTATGTTCTTCATCCATGTATGTTTTATGCAAGCCCTACTCAAATACTTTAGTTATTATATATAAAAAAAGGCTTACCATGTAAAAGTAAGATAGACAGCAGCAGATTGTCCAAAAGACCGACCCAGTTTTCACAGACTTCACCTTTAAAAAAACCCAGGTATTTATGAATGACAAAAACTGAACAATATTCCAAAATTTCATTCCAAAACAACTGCCAAGAGAACTTCTTTAGTATGTGTCAAGTTATATTTGTATGCTTCTGAACTGGTGTCCATAATACCAAACCACAAGTGCAATTCATTCACACACGAAACAGCTTCTACTTATCTCTCTAGTTAAAGCAGAGGCAGGATGCAATGCAACTCTTTGCTTCACGATCCGAGGTAAAAAAGTAGTTGCTGCTTTCTCTGAGACATTAGACTGCTTTATAATTCTAAGTGTAGACTATCCATGGCTTACTATGGCTGACCCAGCTCTGCAATTATAGCTAAAAGAGCTATTCTGTAATTTTGAAAAACTCACTTAAGGTTAATGAGATCATTCACAATCTAGTAAAGGTTTAGCAGCATCCATAAACTGGGCCAGCAGTACGATTTGGTTCAAAACTGATGGTGGTGATTGTGGTGTGGGAAAACAGGAATGGAAAACGGACATTAAATAAAGTTAGAAAGTTATGTATAAAACATATTTGATTCACACATAAATCTACAAGAGTTCATGCATTCAAGGAACACACCAGGGATAGTACCATGCAGTGGCTATGCGGAATTAACAACATAGTTACGCTACTTGTGATAACTCCAAAATCGATGCAACAGTCCAGAAAAACTCCAGCTTGCCAAACTTCATACAAAACTGCGTTACAGATGCAATTCCACATACAGATTAAGGAGTGGCAGACAAGCTGCACTAGTAAGTAGGCTAATTAAAAGACATCAGACTTTTTTTTTTTAATCATGTAAGCAATATTGTATCTTGCTCTGGACAGCTTTGGGTATTTAATTTGCATGCTTAAGTCAAGGCCCAGACCCTCCATATAGTCAAAGGCTTATACAGAAGACAATCCAAAGCACTCTAGGTTCAGAGCCTAATGCTTTTCACCAGCTAAATATGGAGGCTAAAATCTGATGCTCACATAATACTAATATCTCCAAACTGAGAAACAGAAACAATCCTTCTGTTTGCTTTAAATGCAAACCCATCATTATTATTACTACTACTACGGAACATACATACTTCAGTTGAACGGTACTTTTACATAGGAAACTAAAGAGCATCGTTATGAAGTGGTTCACATCACGTGGCTTCTCAGTACTTTCCTAATCAAGAGCCAAGGGGAAGAGGGATGAGAGGGAATAGAAGAATTCAATGGATTCTAAGAAAAATCAGTCATTTGGTTGGAGGAGGAACCAAAAAACCTATCCAAAGCAAAAGACTCAGCAATTACTTACCCATAAATAGTATGTGAACTGCAGTGCAAAAATAGCTATGCCTTCATTGTCAAATGATCCTGCTACTGATCGGGATATGTAACCTGGAACTATGGCAATAAAACAGGCAGCTAAAAGCCCTGCTCCCTGATTCCACAGTTCTCTGGTGAGCAGGAAAGTAGAAATAGCAGTAAGGCCGCTAAAAACTGGTGCTAGGAACACACATACATCTCTTATATGGACTGTCACATTAAGCATATTTAAAATCCAATGTATAAGGCCTGCTGTCACCATCAGTCCTGGGTATACCTAAAAGGAAGAAAAAAAACCAAAACCCACTAGGTTATTCCAGAAATTGATCATGGTAGGTTTATCTACATATAATTCGTAATGAAACAGTCATTTCTTAAGCTGATAAGAGCAGTGAGCAGGTAAAGCTAAAAGAATTATTTTAATACTATTTTAATCGCGTTTTGACAACACTGCTGAATACCAGGGATTCTTTAAATTTTATCCAAATGCTAACAGTTATATGTAATGCATTTTGTAAATGAATAAGCAGCATACAGATAATATCCTATCTTGCCTGGCATTTATCATATAATGAGAAGAATTTGTTGTTAAGGTATGGAAGCAGAAGTTAAAGTTTGCAGGAGAATTTCTAGCCAGGTAACAGCTTTAAGAAAAAAAAACAAACCACAAACCCCTAAGACAACAAGAAGAAACCCAACAACATTTTCCAGCCCTACTCATTTTACTCCAAAATATACCATGCCACTATTTCACTTCTTGTCACCCATGGAGAAAGACAATGTGCATCAACAAGATTTTTTTTTTTAAGCTGAAAAGCTGACAGACAGTCAGTTGAGTATTAAAAATTTGCAAGACATCTGTAGATCTGTGTCTTTGGATTTGAAGGATTAAAATAAAGCCCAATAAAATTGAATTAAGATGTACTCCAGGAAAGGCAGCATAGACTTACACAAATCTATTGAACCCATCATAGAATACCAGAGAACTTTTAAATATTCTTAATAGGAATTCTACCATCCCACATTTATCAACATTAGAAAAATCAATATGTACTAGAAAAGTTAGCATGTACTTCACCTGCCTTAGCTTCTTTTGAAAGCTAAGGAGGGCATTGTACTAAATTAAATTAACAGACAGAGTGTTCCCCTGCATATCTCCTTGAAAGCTGGTTTTCAAGACAAACCACTAAAACATAATATACCATGTGACCTGCAAAATAATGCATGCAATCCACATTTCAATTCTATTTCCTAAGGGTTTTCACTTCATATAAGAAAACACATATGTGTTTTTCATGCAAAAAACATATATGCTATGTAAAAAGAGTCTCAAGTATCTCTAAGAAACTAAAACAAATAGCAATCTAATTTCTTCAAAAAAACTTTGTAAATGTATTTAAATGATATGTATGATAACTAAAAAATTTTAACACACTTTCACACATTAAGTAACGTGAGATTGTGTTACTTAGTGTTACTAAAGCTATTTTACCAATGAACGATACTTGTATTCTGATTTGATAATGTTGTTTTGTACATCCCATCTTGTAACTTGCACCAATATCAATCTTACCTAGTCCCGATGCTTCATACAGGCGCCCCACTAACTTAGTTTCAAAAGGTCTTTTCCCGTCAAAATCCTAAAGTTTTCCATACACACATGAAGTTTACTCAACATACAGCACTGGATTAAAACTTATGCCTTAAGAGATTTAGATAACTGGTTTGGGGGTTTTTTTAAATGTTTTTTAATATTTTTTTAATTTCATGGACCAGAATGACAGGAGTCACAATACCCTTATTTATTACTATTTGAAATTCATATGTAAGGAAGTAAACCTCAGTTCTGTACTTCTTGTTCACAGTGTGCTGTTGGATAAAGACTAAAGCATGTTGAGTTACTGTTTTAGGTCCTGCAGCTGAAAATTTAAAACATCTTGCTATTCCTTCTGCAGAAATTTGACAATTAAAAACATATTTATATTGAAAGTTTAAAAAAGTTCCCGCAAAGTCATCGCTAAGTTAGAATACTTACAGTTCCACCTACTATTCTTCCCAGTGGATACCATGCTCTTTCATCAAACCAATTTAAAAATTCATAAAACCCATGGGATGCAAGATGATGTGTTGATCTATAGTTAAACCTAGAAAGAAACAGAGGAAAATAAGGGGGGTGGGGGAGATAAAAATCAAGAACCTAAGTTTTAGGCATAACTTAAGTCATCTGTTTTCTAAGACCTAGAAAGTAATTAAATTTTAGCATCTCATTTAGTATACAAGTACAATGGCCCTCTCTAAATCTATAGAGTTTTAAATAAATAACTAAGCTCCCCCTTACTAACCACTGTATTTTCTTCATTTCTACAGCCAATGTATATATATGTATCTGAAATGTTACAGTTTTGGTGTTGGGTTTTTTTTTTGCAAACATTAAAAAATTTATCATTCTGACAAACGCTCCTGTCATTTTCTGCATTCCTTTTTAAAGCTAGTTTTCAAATATAGTCTATCAACCAATTATTTACCACACCTAGAATACCACTTAAGCAGAATTAAGATCATGGAAGAATCAACGCGAGACTCCCATTTCGAGACAAGACAGCTACCCAGTTCATCTGCTGCTGCTCTACTGCATGTAACATTAAGAGGCAACGTAATGTGATAGTATGCAAATAAGGGAATTCATCTGTTTGTTCACACTATCAAACCAATGGTCTTGTCATAGTCTCTTCTTTCAATCAATAAGAATCTACACAATGTAGAATCTATGTAGATGAAGTTTCATCTTCAAAGTTTGTACACTCTCTGCTGCAGAAAATTCCTCGCAGCACAAAAGCCCTCCCAAGTACACTTTCAGTTCAGTCTTCCACACTGTCCATATACCATTAAAAGACATCGGTGGATTGCCATCAAAGCATTAATGTTCCACTTTTCTGGCATATACTTTTTCCAACTTCTCAAAGTTCAGATAGCAAAACCTTTCAACTATTATCAAGTCCTTTAAAATCTTCAAACTAGGTATTAGACTGCTCTGAGAAAAATGGCAGTGCATCTTACTCCAAACTGCAGCCTATCATGATCATTCCAAAGCCAAACTAACAAGGCTACAGGTACTGATGCTGTAAAATCTCAAAAAGAAAGTTAAGGCTTAGAAAAAGCTGGGTGAACACCACTTCTGAAACAAGCAACATCCACAAACTCAACCTTCCTAATAGATAATCTAATTGAAATTTAGATAACAATGTGAAATTCATTAGTTAAAGAGGTATTAAAGTTTATATTCGTTAATTAAGTAGAAGTTCACATACCTAAATGGAATACCATAGCAGAAAACAGATTAGATGAGCAAGCCACCATGAAGGACTTCCAAAGACAGTTGGTATTCAAAACTAGAAAAGCTTATGTGCATTTTTCTTTTAGTCTATTTTAAGGAAAGTATCCACTTGTATCAGTAAGACGCATCACTTCTAACACAAATTTTAAAACTACATCCAATTCTTTCGTATATCTAGGATTCCCAAAATATCACGTTTACTTTGAACTAATTCCTTTCAACAGAATAAAGCTAATGCCATTCAAGACTGTAAGACCCATCAAGTTCCTACTTGTTTAATCAGTACAAGTCTAATATCTGAAGTACAACCTCAGAGGTCATAAGATTTCCTCACCACCACAGCGAAAGAACAAAAAGAATTGAAATTCAAGTCCAGATGTCAGCAAACTTGCATCTTTCCACTGACTGAACCATCACAGCCTCAGTCAAGTGACATTAAAAATAGGCAAATAAAAAACAGAGTGCAGTATTTTCAGGAACACTCTCTTACATGTTAAATAAGCAGTTCTATAGGATACATTAACTGACAAAACTGTGGACTTTCAAAAGTAATTAGCCATGTTTGTACAAGAAAATTCACACAAACATCAGTCATTCTGACCTAGAAATCTTTGTATGAAACAGCAATGTGACATTTGTTTCTGCTAAGCCTGCAACTATTCCCATTTGACTAGATTTCTAAATATTAATTAATTCTCCAGTTCTGAACTGTCAACTATAATGTGATTTATGAAGTGCTGTACCTGTAAAATTAGCCTCTTATCTTAATATAGCAAGGTCTATTGTTAATTTGTTTAGTGCCAAGTACTTGCAGTACAGTACAAGACAAAGCAGGAGTTCAATGTTGCACAGCTCACATACAATCCAGCCAGCTATGGACTGGACTTAAAACACACTGAAAACCCAGTCAGTGTTGTTACCCTAGAACTCTGAAAAAGAAATAAAGAAAAATATTTACTAACATGGATTAATTTAAAATTTTTAAATCATGCCTCAAAATCACAGAGGCTACAAAAGCATGATTAACATTTACTTTTAGAGCATTAAAAGATTAAACAAATGAAATTGGCAAGAAGAATACATATCAACATTCTCCTCATGTTTCAAACTAGTAAAGCTTCATAACTGACTTGAGAAGGATGCGAACAACTGTATTCTGCTTTGGCAGCATCCCATTAAATCTTTAAGAATGAATGACCACCCAAAACTGAAATGCAACATACAGCCTTCCATGTCTACCACTTAAGAGGTAAGAATTTAATCCTCCCTTCTAATATATTTTCAGATAAATACAAATCTATTAACCCCTTCTGTCAAAAAGCGATTTATTCTTTTGCCACAAATGAAAGCATGCAGAGATAGCAGGGCATGTCTTCACAGCAGAAATTATTAGCAATACTACAGGTACATTAATTTTTCACTGTGAGAAAACGTCTAGGTGAGAACAAGAAATAATCTGACCACAAAAATCTAAAAATAAAAAAAGTATTCACAAGCTTAACTACAGCACCTCACTTTGACTTCAAAAGAATAAAAAAGCGCTCCCTCCACCTCCCACTAGGTAACTTGCAAAGAAAACTAAGTTAAAATGTAAATGAAAGTACAAACATGTGCATACATAAGGAGAAGCCTGATGAGTAATGCTGCACATCAAAGCCAGCTTCGGGCACCGGTGAAGTGGCAGCAACGGGCAGTGCACCGGGCAACAGAACGGTCTAGCAATCCATCATGTGCTGCCAGTATCATGCTCTGATACCGCTTACCCGCTTTATAGAACCCTACCCCTCCAGGGGCCAGCCCAAACCTTGTAAAACTGTCTCCCTTTTGGCCAGAACCTAGAGAGCAGCTAACAAACAGCAAGTTTCACAAACCACAGTCACACAACCTTCTTACTGTCTTGGTATTTTTCAAACTCTGTTTGAAATGCAGCACAGTGGTATTGTATTTATACAGCAGTACTGTCACAGTACCTACAGCTATCTATAGGTTTCGTAGGGGTGTAAAAAAGCCCTGGGAAATACCAGAAAAAGCACCACCTTTGCCTATGCCTGCATCCTGGAGATTTAGGGGCTGCAACTCAGGGAGCAATCAGAATGGAGACACGAACAGCCAGTGCTGGGGAGGGGCTGCATTTCAGGCTTGGATGTCATGACCTTCCCCAGTTCCTTCACCTCCATCAGCAGCATGAACAGGGGATACCTAGGGGTTTTATCCAACCCTCTTTCTGACTGGCCATGGAGACACAGGAACCGGAGTATGCTGCTGGTTACAGTGACTAAATCGGATGCAGTACTGTGTGACAGGACCAGACTGAAGGAAAGAATCCCTTTTCTCCCACCTTCAACCCTCACCTCACACCCATCTGATCTGGAGGTATGGGAACTACTCATCCATCTCTCAAGATCCCCCCTCATCCACCCTCATTCTTAGAGGCGAGTCAATGCGAGACAGATCTGAGAAGAATAAAGAACAAAATTATGTGAAGTGCATGTCTAATTAACAGCTTAGCTTGAAAGACTGAGATGAATATTAAAGTTCTCAGTCCATGTTGTGAGGAAGATATACACTTGCTAACATGAAGCAGAGAAAAGCTCTTAAGGACCTGACTGACTAACACCAGTAAGCATTGACTTCTTACTTTAGCTGGTGTTCTAAGAGAAAAAGTGATGCTCTGCTGTTCTCCTTGCCTCCTTCTGTCAGGTCTGTAGTTTGAACTGTCTTCTCCTCTGAGCTAAGCTTTAAAGGAATCATCAAACAATCCTAAGTCTTTGTACATTTCAGAATTCAAAGTCCAAATCACTAAATTAGGCTGGTATTGTAGTTTGAACCTCTCGGGGGGTGCTCTAATGATCCCAAAAGTGCTCTATGTGTGGTACTATTAATTCTGTGGCACTATCGGAGATACCTATACCATAGCTGCTTCAGTAGACAACTGAAGATGAGTTAATAAATATATTGTTCCCATTTTCAAAGCATATTTCAGTTTCAGCATAGAACAGAGCACAAGCAGCAACAGCAAAACCACTGAGTAGAGGCATATTTATTTTTTTTTAGCAGCAACATTAATTTTGAAAGCTTCACTTGGCAACTTGCAAAATAAAGCCGTAAAGTTTTCAATTATATATTACATACTGCTAATACATAATCTTAACTATCTGTTCATGCTTGGGTTTGATTTTTTTTTCACCCTATGAACAGCTTTTTGATGACACAAGGTAATGCTGTAAGATGATTAGTTAATGCTAGTCACAGCAATCACTCGCTTTATCCAGGAGCTATAGAATTCTCCAGCACTTCACAGCAACAATTACTGCTATATTTATAAGGAGACATCTTTGGCTTTGACATTCCTAAGTTTAGTATTTCCTTGACAAAAGTACTATTTAAGATTAACATTCAAATACAATTCAGCCTACTGAGAAAGTAAGAACATACAAGAAAAGAGCACACATACAGCAATGCAGTTACTTCATCCAGATGTTAACAAAATTTAAGGCAAATTACACCGACAGCGATGGAATTAATTTGACCCTCCCATTACAACAGAGCACAAGATCAGAGTGGTGCTTCTTATGGAAATGCTGACTGTGTAAAATCCTATCAACTTCATGCTACTATTCCCCATCAACTAGACTTTTTATCTGGTATTTTACAGCCATCTGAGAATACGTAATCTCCTTACTGGCAGAATCAGTTGAAAATTTTCTAAGCCTGCAATTATAAAGGCTTCTGTGCCGCAAAAGTATTCAGCTGCAGATGCACAAAATTTTCACATCTGCAAACTTGGAAAAATGACATGATACAAACTAACTGTGAACATTACAAGCTATCTGAGCAATTCTAGGAGTCAGTTTTTAATGCAAATGTAGATTACAGAATCAATTCTGCCATACAGCATCTAATTAGAGATGGCAAGTCTAGATTCTTGAATAAGATAGTTGCAGATTGACTCCACATCCGACATATTCTTTGCACCCAAAGGAAAAATTTATTCAGTGCAACATTTTTATGGAAAATCTAATGAGAAAGTTCAGTAACTTCCACTGAAACGAAGAAACATATATACAGTATTCCATATTAAATTTTAAAACACCTGCTTGCCTATATATTATACTACAAGCACAACATCCTGTAAGACTTACTCTGACATCTGTGTCTACGAAAAAGCAATCGCTACAGTGGGTTTTGCATATGGTTTTTAAAATGGAAGTACAGTACGCCATCAATCACATAATGAATTCAATGCATTATGGCAGTATTCGTGTCACAGGTTCAGCCAGTAACGGGGTGACAGATGCTCCCTGTTATCCCATCACCACCCTCCCAGGGGAAGACAACAGGAGAATGAGGGAAAGAGACTGTGAGGGTGGGGAAAACTAGAACAGTGTTAATGAAACAGAAAACAAATAAATAACAACAATAATAAAAAATTATATACAAAGATGTAAATATATCCAGATACATAAATGAATATGCAAATATGGAGCTTCCCGGGTGGCAATCATGTCCAGAGCAGTCCCAGACTGGGCTCGGCAGTGGGTGGGGGTGCCTGGGCCCAGTGTCCCAGCGACAGTCTGCAAAAAAACAACCTGGGAGCGGCTGTGCCGGTGCCCCTGGAGGAGGCGGGAAGGCGCCCCGTGCCGGTGCTCGCTGCCCTTGCCCAGGGGCACACACACACCCGGGGCCCGGGCACACACCCGGGGCCCGGGCACACGGGGAGCGCAGGGGGGGGCGAGAGGCGCCCCCAGCCCTGAGCACAGCAGCGCCGGAGCCAGCAGGGNCTGCCGCCCGCAGGCCAAACCCAAGGTGCCACAGACCTCAGTACAGGTGGAGAAACCACGCACCCAGCCTTACAGGCAAGAACCAGCAGGATGGAATGCGGTCCTCCGTCTGCCTAAGCCAAAACTGATACAACCCTGTAAACTGGAAGAGCAACCAGGCAACTTCATTCCAGAAAAATCTCATGGTCCTTTCTTTTTAACTTCAGCTGGTGTCAACAGAATGGTTTTATTAGGTTTTAAATTTAATACAAACATAAACATACACTGCGTGAATTGTCCCCAGTTAGAACATTTACACATAATCCAGTACTGATGTATCGACAAATACTTCCTCCGGAATTTCTCCAGGTGCACACCCACCACAGTTCATGTGGAAGATGTTACCACTTTGCACACTCAGCTGGAGCTGCTGCACCTCACTGGACAACACCCCGGGGTCATGAAGACATGAACTCTCCCCAGCCTCTCACAAAGACACGGAACATGTCTGCACAGCTCGTGCTAAAGTTGATTGAAAGGTGATTATTAAGTCAAGTACACCAGAAAGAAAAAATAAAAGCTTTGGCTGATGTAGAGTTTAATATTGTCCTAACTCTAATGTTTTTATGGGGTTAAATATGGATTTTTTCATGTTTTAGTCTTTATGATTTTATCTCAAAATATATGGATATGTAATTACTCATTGTATTCTGAGATAAGCCTCAATTAATATCAAGTATTTGGTGAAAGCTCCCAAGAGTGCCCTACATTTAGAAAGGCCTAACTGAGCTATAGGAGTTCTGCTGCAAGTAGCACCATTTGAAAAGAGAAATACACATCCTACAAAAGCTGACTGTCAACCAGAAGTCTAGTGTTTGAGAAGAGAATTGGCAGCGGTGCTATCATTCTGAGTTTCCTTGGGTTCAAAATCGGTCATGAATCTGCTTTTGATTTCAGATTTCCTAATTTTGAACAAACACACTCACAAAAACGTGGCAAAGATGCCTTTGTTATATGAAGGATAGTTAGCATGCTGAAGTAATGAAATGCCAGGAAGTTCTGTAGCGATGTGGCCACCTAACTTCAGAAAAGATGGAAATTCTGAGTTAAAGGAGGAAGTCTCTGTTCCTGGAATCCAGCCGAGCAATGAAACTCCACCTGTTTGTAATACAATTAGAGTAACACCTAATGGGGAAGAACAATAGAAAGCCCAGGCAGAAAAAAAAGCTGAATGGCTCAACCTGAAGGGCACCTTCTTTTTTTAAGGTCCAACATTAAACACGCTCAATGGAAATCCTAAAGAATACCAGAATGGCTATAGAATAACCATTAAGAATATCAGAATGTCCCCAGTGTGTTTAAGAAGGATTACAGCAGTCCTACTGCCACTACTTGGCATGGTATTTTCGCTGTCTGCAATAAGATGTCACGCTTAGTAAGTGCTAAAATCAGGAACTGCATGCTGCCAGTAGCTTAATGATACGAAATTCTACAGGGAGCATACAGTCTCTCTAACTTCTTCAGAGAGCCCAGGGCATCTTCAATATTTTTGCTAAAGAGCTGCAAGCTTTTTAAAGCATTCCATGACCACAGCTTATACTTTTCACACAATATACCACATCTGAAGTCATGATATGCTTCCCATCATGACTGTGGTGGGTGTATATCTGCCTACAGTTCCAGATACTTTCCTTGATGCCTATTAGGCTTTTTCATTACCTTTTTTCTGTCTTGCTTTTGAACTATTCCATGCCTCCAGGCAAATTATTAAGAAAAGCTTTACTTTTATCAATACTAAATTACATACTTCACCAGTGAAATCTGCCATTCAGAAGACTTAACGACATTTTAGACCTAAGAAGAAAGTGATGATGACATTTTTTCTTGGGACGGTTAAAAATCCCAAGGGGTTTCAATGATAAGATGCAAACAGAAGCATTTGAAATTCCGAGAGGGGAAACCTGAATGCTTGTTTTCTTCTCCACTGGACATAGACTTCACTGTAGATACTGCACTAAAACTGGCATCAATACAGATGGCAATATTGGTTCCATCTCTTTTGACAGCATCAGCTTCTTGACAGGCATCACTTCTCTGCTCAATACAATATTAACTACCACAAACTCAAAAGACCCTATAGTGTTATGTCTGTTTCTTTCTGCGTGGCACATTCTTTCTAATGTGGCACATTAGCCTTGCAGCTTGCAACTCTGAAGGCTTTATTCAAGAAGAATGTTTCTTCCAGATGAAACAGATTTATGCTATACTTTTTTTTTAACATGATGGAGGCAACTTAACTTACAAACTTTCTAAGTTAAAGGCTGCTAGTAAAGATCTGGTTGGCAGAAAGGAATTAAAAAGGCAATTAGCTGAATAATATATTATAAGAAACAAAATATTTTTCTGTGAGAAATGTGATACTAGAAATCAATGGGCTGAATATGACTGCTTCACAAGAAGTGACTGGGAACAGAGGAGGGCTAGCTCTCAAGCTACTTTTAATGGTGTTCTACTGTAGAACAAAGCGACTTGTAACACCTTAACTACAGTGGACTCCTATTAAACTGATCTCAAACATACTAGCTGTAGCAATATATAATACATCCCCAGAAAAGAACAATAATTTTTGTAATAGTCTGAAATAGAGGATAAAATAAAGGATATTCCTTATTCATTGCAGGTACTTTAATTATATTTTAACTATTTGGTAGTATGTAGCACAGTCATCATCTCTATTACATAATGAAGTCATCTATATGCTACAATGCATTAGCAACTATGGAAGTACTAGCTACACCAAAACAGAGTTGAACCAACTTCACAATCACTTCCCATTCAGTGAAATTTAAGGAATCAGTCTGAACACAAGGTGGCCAGGCAGACTGTACCCTGTAAAATACAAGACATGGTGAAAAGTAAACAGAACCCTTAGGAAGTCTCTAGATCCCCTACATTCCATATAATGTTTAAGCAATGACAACCTTATTGCTGGCAGAACATTTAAACAGTTACAGCACCACAGAAGAGCTTTAGCAGAAACTATTGTGTTCACCCCACAAAGACCAACAGCCTGCTGCTTGAACTTCCGCATAACATGAGAAAGAGTAGGTCCAGCCAAATTAGACATTAGGTATCAAACCACCCTGTACAGGTCATGCTAACTTAGTTTTTGTTAGCTCACAGAAATTAAAAGAATCTACAGCATTACAGTTGCATGTCAGTAGTCTAAGTCAGTTTAAAATAGTGTTTCATCCAATATTCCTTAAATATTTGCTCTTTAGTACATCTCTTAATGTACTTGCTATTCTTCCACCTGCAGCTAGCTCTTCATTACCTGAATTCTCTGACTCTGCTTTCTTCCTATTGTCCTTTCTGTATTTAGATTATATTTAGTTGAAGAAGCTGGACTTCTCATAAAGCACCTGTTCAGCTCCATCTGTTGCAATATTGACTTACTGACTTTTTGCTACAATGAATGCTGAAAAAATAAAAATTAATGTTTCAGACTGGCTAATACAAAGCATCATCAGAGCAGAACCAGGCAGTCTATCTGACTTTAACGACTTCTGTCCAGTGATTGAGGCCGGGTTAAAAACCTAATTTTATATAATTTAAATATGTCCGCTCAAATTTTGCTTAACCCTTCAGTAACCTGGCATAAATAGACCTAAATATTGCATTCAACGGGCATGTTGCAGGGGTCAGGTAATTTTTCTGCTATGGGTATGTACGCATACAGATATACAGTGATAGCTACCAGTAGAACAAACCAAGTAGTACGCCCAGGGTTTGCAGAAACGTAGAGATAGATCTAATCATTCCCTAATCAAATAAAGCTGAAAAGAAAAAGGCATAATTATAGCCTGAAGTGAAAAAGAGTGAGAGGAAAAAAAAAAAAGAAAAAAGATTCACAACTCCAGGATGCCTTGTACTGAATTATACACTCACCCAAATTTAATTGTGGCAGTTATCCTTCAACTGACCTTTGCTAGTTAAGAGTGCAATAGCACTCCTAATCTGCTCCTTTGCCCAAATCAGACAAATCAGATTGAATCACAGCTAAAAAGTAAAACTCTCTGAAGATAATCTAAACTATTTCACTCAATTCTTCCCCGAGGCAGATTAGGAGTGCTCACATGATCTATTCATACAGTCCAACAGAAGGGATGGTGGCCTCCAGCTGAGGGCAGAAAGACTTCCAGCTGTTTTCAAAGTAGCTACGTATTCTCATACTGGAGGAAATGGATGTGGGAATAGGATGTCACCAATAAAATAAACAAAGACCAGGAAAGTAGATGACAACAGAAAGCGGTCTTCATCCTTCCCTGCATTACACAGACTGAAGTTTATCTTTCTAACTATATTTCACATTCTTGATCCACTTTCAATGTCCGATTTATTCTGAAATAAGTATGGCAAGCAGAATTTAAAATTAGTTATCCACTACATTTATTTTACATCTTTCATACTGTTTCAAATAAAAAAAAAACCACCCAAGTTTTCACTGAATTTAATTCAGCCTGCTAAGAATTGTGCTTAACGGTTACCAATGTTTCTTTAAAGACTACGCACAAGAAACACAAAAGTGTAGTAACAAAACATTATTTGCTTTTTATTAGGTATCCTCACAGAAACACTACAGATTAAGTGTACTGCAGTGACTACAGTGCTCAGTATTTAAGACAATATTTATAATTAATGTTAAATTCCTACCATGTACAATGTAAAATTAGTTATATGTTTGTTTTCTCATTATGTGATGGAATTTCTAGTATTGCTTAGTCTTACTATATCGTAGCTATCAAACTATTTAATGGTGCTCCTCTATCACTTTAGTAAAATCCAAATCATGTTTAGAAGTGACCTCAAAGGGGCTTTAAAAACAAAAAAAAAAAAAAAAGAAAATGCAATAAACATGTGGAGGTGGGGGAACACTGTTAAGATGAGTTTGGCTTAATATTACACACATATGCTTTGAAGCTGTGATACCTTTCTCCCATAAATGCTGTTATGGAAATATCCATAGACTACACCGTCCATTGTCTTGTCTATTGTATGTTCAGCAGCATGTCCTTTCTAAAGCACTCCACCTCCTTGACCAGCTGGCTACATTAGTATGTAGTTTGGCAGCTACGGCCCTTCTGTCTTTATATTAATGAACAGTAAAAGGGATGAGTTTAATTTCTAATGCCATTTTATTAAATAACAAGTACTGAGTTGAGGTACCATCCCCTCCACTCCTCCCCCATTGCCACATTAAACAGGGTAGGGTAAAATGAACATCTGGTGGCCCATGAAAAGGAAAGGGGACAGGAGGATATTAAAGCAAGACGATCAGTTGCAGTTCAGGTGGGGCTGAAAAGACATGTATTGCAGGGGATGTGTGAGAGTTGTTTGGAAGGACCTAGTAGAAGTTCTCAAGGGATAATTCTTAGGTCACATACTCCTAAATCTTCTCTCTCTCCCCACTCTCCAGACATGAATTAAATTGGCCTGTTCCAGGATCTTTCATGCTTCAATTCCCATCAGACTATACGCACTCCAAACTCTCTCTCCACAAATGTGCATTTAAATAAGAAAACTAGATTTACCTTTCCTGATTCAGAAAAGGGATTTGGCTCTAGATCCTCAACAACCCATATAATCATTTAAGCAATGACAACCTTATTTCTTGCAGAACTTTTAAACACTTACAGCTTTAGCAGAAACTATTGATATGTTCACCCCTCAATGATCTGTTGGTCAGAGAACTCATGGATACTTGAGACTAGGTCAGGGTACCAGATGTGCCAATACAATAGGTCCCTGTCACTGGAAAAGGGGTGTTCCCACTCCCTGCATCCACCTGCAGACCCTGACAGCTGCACTTACTAGATTTCTGCTAGTTTCCTTAACTTGTTAACACAGCAGAAAACAATAATATCAGGATAACTGCTCTACTTGATTAGATGCAAGTAAGGCCAATTTATATTGCCGAAGGCAAGCTCAGTAGCACCGTGTCATACTGTAGATCTTTAGAGTCAAGCCTTACTCAAAACACTCTGAACTGATGTCTTATCAGCCACAGCATCTTCCTGGAAGTTCTCAAAGGAACCTTCAGAATCATCTTCATGTTTTTTCCAATGCACAAATGATAGCCACTGGTAATCCAGCACAGCATATTAGATATTGATATAGAAGATAACACTGCTTAACTTCTCAGGTAAAAGTACCATTCAGCTAACACATAAAGCTCTCTGTGGCTTTTTCTTCTTGAAGATAACCCTGAAAGAAGACAGCAGATGACACTGTATGGAACATACTATCACAAAGCAAAATCACAATGCCCGTAAGTAAGAATGTGTTGAAACTAGAGCATGATGGAAGCATAAGGAAAAAGGGACCCTGAAGCTGACTTACTAAAGCAAAAGTCAGAAAATAAATTCAGTGATGAAACAATTACAAGTGTGATATATATTAGACACAAAACATATTATCCAGTTTTCTTCTCCCCAAAATGGGCTTTACTGCGGGAGGGTGGAATGAGCGTTGGTGAAGTAGCGGTGGTTTGCAAAATTAAAGCACTAAAAATTCCTTGGCTCCTGAACATGTTTAGCCATAGGAGAAAAATTACATTTGTCATTGGTAGCTGACCTGAGACATCACAAATTAAGATACTGCTGCAAATGTTTAAGGTAGTCTCCCCAGTGTCAAAATCCATTTTCTATTTGGCAAATGAAAGATTAAAACTATTACAGAGTAAAATGAATTGTGAGACATAGGCAGCAGTTTTTCAAATATTACTTCAGACATTTGACATTAGATAAATCATCCTAGTCACCTGTGTAAGATAAAATAGTCAAAACACAGTAGCATTACACAACTTCTTGGAAAACTCAAACACTGCATTGGCTTTCACTACTCCTCTTCTACAGTAAAGCAAGCCAAAGAGATGCTGATTTGCTTCCATTGTTAACATCAATATAATAAGGCCAAAGCTCCAATTTTGTTTTGCTGACTTTCTAAATTAGAGGAATTTCAACTCAAAGGCATTTTATCTATTGCCAGAGAAAGAATTAAAGGCATTTTAAAGGCCTTTAATACCCAAATGATAACCTTTAAATATTTCAACCATGAAGATGAAACTGCCTTTTTCAAGATACACATTCCAAACAATATTTATGAAATTCCAAGTTATTCAAGTGAACTTCCAAATGCTGCTTGGAGTAAGTTAAGAACAGGCAGGAAGCACATTCAACACATGCTATAGACTACAGAAAACAACTAAAAAAGCTGAATAAACATAAAGAAAAATATTCAGGACAAGTAGGCTCGTTTTGTTACGTTTTACTTCTGCATCAAGAAAATGCATTGCTGTATTTTCAAGTCCTCTGGCTATAGCACACAAGTATTCTGTTCAACATGTGGTCTTCCCAGCCAGCTGCATTCTCAAACAGGTGCTTTCCATACCTAGATTTCCTTAAAATATCCATCTATTGGAAAGATCAGAATAAAAAAAAGTAAAATCTCACTCCTTGGAGTTCAAGAAGTTGGCTACCATTTATAGTATAATAATTATGAAAAATTAATGCAGAGGCTGAAAAAAACAAAGCAAAACTCACAAAATGTAGGCTGCCCAGCCGCGTGTACTGGAACAATTTAAAATTACATAAAAACTACATGCTATTTTTCTCTTCTGCAAAATCCATTTACCATTCAACAAACAGGATAGATGGTGCCCATGCATAGAGTGAGTCACTCTTTTTAAATAAATGCAAATAATGCTGTGTAAAACAACCTAGAAGATAACGGCAATCCCATTAAGAACACCACCAAAAATCAATAATCAAGCCAAACTTGCATCCTCAGCTGCAAGGTAGTGCTCCACGGGTTTTTTGTTTGTTTGTTTCAAGTGAAGGAAGTTTTGAACAGGCGTTTTGCAGTTCTGTCTTTGTGGATTATCAGCTGAACAGAACTCCAACATGCACTTCAATGAACAAAACCCATACAAATTTATTGCCATAGAAAATGATAAGCATTGTAACACCCAGAAGTAATTATCATTACTGTCCACATACCCCAGGCATTTATATTAGATGGGTTCTTTAAAAAGTAGCATATGGTACCGGAATCGGGTGTCCCACAGCAGACAAGACATTTTAAATGCTGCTTCCTGCTCTTACAAGCACTCATGGACAAACACTGTTATTCCTTGTTTAAAATAGACTATTTCTCTTTCTAAAGCATGCGGATATTGCCTCACTTCATAGCAAGAACTTTTGAAGTATAGGAAGCATTTAATTCTCCATATGCCAAAGGAGCTTTTACCCTGGAAAAGCAGCAGTAAGTGGAGAAATACAGAAGCTGATCTATTTTCTTTGTACCTATGTCCTTAAATTATTCCTCAGGCTGCTTCAATTTATGTAAGGTGTGGTGCAGCATTAGGGTCAATTTCATGGTACCTCTCAAGCCCAGAAGTGCCAGCTACCCACACTAAAGTTACCTCAGCTTGATTCCCAGCAACAGCTCAGATAAAGATCACAAGCTCTGCTCAGCTACAGGCCCGGAAATGAAGTCTATCCGTCAGACATACTACCAAATTTACTGTACATACAAAGCACAGAGAGACTACAGCAAATACTTGTCTTAATACTTGTCCTAAATTCACTTTGTCCTCCAAGCAAGTTGTGAGACTGATGGTTAGAAGTTTTGCTAAAGGAGATGATAATAATAATAATTAATAATAATAATAAATAAATAAAAACATCTGCACATGCCCTGCTACAGGTTGCAGGCTTCACAGGCTCCAAGGCAGAGAGATTAAAGCTATCGGTTAAGTAGAAAAAGCCCTCAGGATTAGCCCTAAATGTCAGTACAAATGTACCTCAAAGGGCTTCCAAGAATGGAATTTTAAAAAATTAAGGAGGAAACTCTGTAGCACATGCACAGACAGACATTAAATGGGAAATAACCTGACTGAACCAGAGGAGATTCTTGTGGAACAGCAAAGACACCTCCCCAAACCAAGTCTACCCCCAATCCATTTAAAAACTATTAGCACCTATAGGATTTTGAATTTTCACACTAACTTTATTGTCCAAAATCTTTATTTTCCCCCACCAGTTCAACACGAGACAGATTTAAAAACATGAGTATTAGGATTACAGGCTGCCAAAACCAGAGACTATTAGAGAGAGAATTATGATAGGAAGCAAAAGGCAACCTTTATAAACCACCCTAACCCTATGTAATCAAATCAAATTCCTGTTTAAAAAACAGGACATATTAAGCTGCTCAAATAATATGATATCTGCCAAGAAAAATCCATTCAAGGATTTTCATCATAGCATTTGCTCAAGCTAGTCAAGTGTTTGAGAGTATTTGCTGAAGACCATATTAAAAAAAAATAAAAAAATCACAGCATTAAAAGCTAAACTTGCTGTTTCAGTTCGACCCAGCCTACATAAAACGTTCTGATACATTTTCCTTTTCAAGTTTCATTCTGCTATTCACAAATCAATAAAAGGGTCAACATTCTGCAAGCACTCTGTCTCACCTTCTATGCTTTCCAAAAGACGACTGTAAGGATAGTCTCTGTGCTCAACCATGCCCTGCATGTGTTTTATGAACAGTGCCCCTCCTGCCCTCTCATGCAAAACCCCATTACTGCACCCACACGAAGTCCGATGAGGTTTTCACCCCAATTAAAAGTTGTGCAAGTGAGGAAAGAAATACTACCTGGTAATTAAAGGTGGTAGAGAACAACAGTAGAGATAGAGCTGAGTGAACCACTTTTCAGCTGTCCCCCCACTCACAGAGCACAGCCTCTGCTATGCCTTCAACTCTATCCAATGTTCTTTTTCCAGGTTGTCCTCCCCTCCATTAAATTCAGAATATTTACCTATTTCTGCAATTTCCTAAGCAGTAGAGAAGCTCAGCGCAGTCAACTGCACATCATCTTGGTTGTTAACACTATCAACCTTCTAGAAAAGTTTACTTAGCTTCAAAACAGCACCCTCTACGTACTTCAACAAGGAAAGGCTGTTCAAGCCCCTGGATATACAAGACTTACTATCCTGTATCTAGAAAGCCCCAAAAGCCAGTTTGATCTGTGCTAACAGTCTCTCAACATACATCATAGTGCAATAGAAGTGATCAAAAAAGATGCCTGATCTGGATCTTCCTCATTAAAAAGGGGGAGAAGGGGAAGATACCTGGCAGGCTATTCTCCAAAATCACAGAAACCTCTAAACTTGCCCTTCATGAACACCCAGGCCCTGCTAAATCATATTTGGAGACTGTGTTAGAATACTTCTCTTACTACAATAAAATGGCAGAAATGAGTTTGAGCTACCTGGCTACCTGAAATCCTGTTAAAATTATTAGTATTACTAGAGTAAAAACATTTTTCATCATTCAAATGTAGTGTTTGTATCTTACACTTAGAAAAAAGTCACAAAATACTTAATCCTAACTGTTCATTAACACAGTCTTTTAAAATATATTCCTGTAAATGAAGTAAGAGTAATTCTCATTTCATAGAATCAAAAAGCTTCTGAATGAAGATACTGTAGTAAGTTTTAAATATGAATCTCATGCCATTTGCAGCATCTCAAAATCAATTTGAAGTGATTATATTCAGACTGGATTGGAATCAAATACTTTCCCAAGGTCTGGAAGTTGCTGAAGATTATAAACAAAAGGAAGTGTTTGGGTAAAGAATCCTAAAGTGGGTGGGCAATGTTTCCTAAACAGATCCGCATTCATGTACTCACCTTCAACAAGATTACGTGATGGGTTGAAAGCCTCCAGAAAGATAGCAGTTTGGAGATGACAGTGGCTGTCACCCCTCTAGAAGAACACATTTACTGTGCAATCTGCTCTCTGTTTGCCCTGCAACAAGTGACTAGCAGGTAGGCGATGGCCAGATGAATTACCTGGGTGGGCCACATCCGACCATAGCCTACAGACTGAGCATTGTTAATTGAGATTATCAACACCACCACCCCCTTTACATAATTTTTCCCCTTATGAACATCAGCTTAGTGTACTCTCATTTACTGCTACATACCCCTTCTTTTGTCACTACTGTTGTCCCAGTCTTTCAACATGCACTGTTTTTATATGTCTCCACCCTATCACTCAATCTCAACATTCTTCCTCAAAAATAAGAAACTAAACTGCAGTATAAAAACTGATGGTGGGCAGGCTCAGGGAACTAAAATGTTACAGTATTTTGACAATTTACCTCATTGAATCAACTCACCATGAATGCTTTAGAGTGAGCACAAAGAAAAAAGCAGGACAGCACAGTGGGTGATAGAGGAGAACTCCTACTCCAAAAGGCAACCACCAGATCAGCTACAACACAAACCCACAACCTTACTCTCACCCAACGAGATCAATACATTTACACAACCTTCAGTGTTCAATCAATTCCATACACCACTTCAAATGTTCACTTGAGTCACACTTTGTATTTTAATGAAGCTTTCCTATCATATTTATAGGTGTTAATTTAAGTTTTCATTAATTGAAAAAAGCTCATAACAGCTCAAGAATCTATCTAGCAAACATGATTTGAGCCTAGCAAAACCTGTCTTTTTGGCCGTGCTCAAGATAAGATTCTAACTTCCTTCAACCTGTCTGCCTCTGAAATGCAAGCAACGACACCAGTTTTCTTTATTTTCACCAGTTCATCGCCATACACCAAAGTCCACTAATGGTAGATGGTGGTATCAGTGACGAGGAAGTAGATTGCTACCGTAGATATAAACCATACCTCCCACTAGCACAATTATGTTACCTCAGTGAGGTATGATGAACAATGGTCACTTTGATGACAGTTAAAAAGCTGATGGTTTGAGCGATCAATGAGGACGGTTCGGAAGAGGCAAAGATCTATATGAGATTGTGGCAGTGCTGTTCAGTACCAGGAACTGGCCGGGCAGTAGGAGACAACACTCCCGACAGCAGTAGGTAGGCAAACGTAATGGACAAAGATCGTACTGGCGCTCCATCCTGCACATACAAACTGGTACAGAGAGGGTGTCATGCCAAGACACACGAGCTTCTGCATTCCAGCTCAAGTCAGTTCTTTCACTCCTAAGGCAACTGGCGTTAATCTGATGTTTAGCAAGCTGTTAAAATTCTGTTAAAATTTGATCCAATGTCATGGGATATGATTCAGACACAGTTCTCACAGATGTGACAATGGTAAGAACTGTGCAAACAGAGTGAATGTTACTATTGTGATAGCACCCCTGAAGACTACTGGTACACCAAAGGTTGTTACTGTTTTAGTTCCTAGCAGTATCAGATGCGACAGTCTTGCTATATAGATATACACCTTGTATGTATACATATACACAGACACACATACATAGATTATTATGTATATATAGGATATAAGCAGCCAAATTAAATAGCATGCAGGCATGCCGGAGCTGTACTTTAACCAAACCAGTGCATAGAAAGTAGTCCCTGCTCAAGTACTCCATAGTTTTGGTTGCCTTGGTTCAGCAGCCATGCTGGCATTGAAGGCAACATCTGACAGAAAGAATGACCTTGCTTGACTACTGAGTTGAACATGCTGCTGTACTTTCATGAAAAGCTCAGAAATTATGCTCTTGTTCCATCCAGCGGCCAAACCAGAAAACAGATAAACCAAATTTCAGACATGAAACCTGTTCATCCCAATGTGTCAAGTTCTTGGCCTGATAATGAAATCCTGAAGTTAAATGCTGGAGGCCTGTCAGTAGCACAGCTTAAAGTCCAGGCTGACCGACTTCATCTATCGGCTCACCTGACCTAGGAGCTGCCAAAATTACACGCATGTTTCAAAGTCTCTGGACCAGCTCAAGTATGGAAAGCAAACAAGATGTGAGAAATAAATAAAAATAAAGTGTTAATACTGTATTCAGTGTGGAAAAAAACAGTAATCCTAGTAATGACAAAGAGGTTACAGGTTTGTAAGTGCCAGTTTGGTGACCTCTAAATACCAGTTTGTTTTTTTCCACACACAGGCATTGTATTATAATGGAGATCAAAACCAAAAGCTGTCCTCTTTTTACTGCCCTGGCATATTGTACTGCATTTGGGTCATTTCTGGAAGAAATGCCAACTGGAGTAAGTCTCAGAGGCTAATTTTATAAAACAAGAAAAACTCCTGCCCCCACATCAAAACCTAAATTTACTGTCAGAAATACAGCTTGAAAGGGATGTAAGAAAAAAAGTAGTATTTGATTCAATTAATATGCAGTAAAACCAAGGCAAATCTCCCTTTCTTCCTGCCCTAAATCTCCTACATTTCTTATGTCTATACTGGAAAACTGCATTCCTAAGCTTTCTACACCTCAGAGGCAACAATATTTTTCCATTCAAAAGAGTACTAGATTTGCCTAATGCTTCCTCTCTTGACCACAAAATGAATACTAGGGAATAGGTGACATACCAACACATTGCAAGATAACCTATGCAAGCTTGACAGAAAAACCCAAAGGAACAGACAAAACTACAGAACTGTTTCACTAGCGAAGACTATGGCCACCATCCTAAAAAGAAAAATGTTAGTATCCAGTTTAACTGGACAAGCTGCTAAAGAAGTGGTTAAAACAATAAAAATAGAGCACCACTTCTAATCTCTTTTCCTAAGCTACTTTCCCACACTAGATTCAGACTTGTAAGACCCTTATAATTGTGAAAAACCATTCCTACTCAGTTACTCAACATTATTTAGGAGTGACATTTTTCACTCCTTCCACCAATATTGCTGCTGCAATAGAGCAAGCCCTTCGCTTTTCCTTAGTTCCTACCATTTTAGGTTCTCTTTCCTACTAATTAACTGAAGTGCATTTGCCTCTACCATTTCTGGCATGCAGCAACATGACACTGGCATGATTCTTGACTTTTCAACTCCTTTTCACAGACCTGCATTAAAATCAATGAGTTTTGTCAACTCCATCTCTTTCTTCTCTAATTAGCAAAGGTACATACAGCAGTGCAGGCAGCAATGCCTTCCTCTTTCTATACTCAGGAAAATGACTTTGCATCAACTTACATATTGCTTAAACCAGAAGTTTATCTTTACAACCATATCATGGCTACGAACTTAACTCCCATAGCACCTCTTCTAATGTCCTTCAAGGTTTAATAATAAAAGTTATGCAACTCAACACTGTACTATTTCTATTTATCCAACAAGGGTGAACCTTGATTGTAAAAATCAAATAAAGTTGTAAAATAAGTAGGTTGCATGCTTAATTTAAAAAGTTTCCTCTGTGATAGCAAAGAAGGTATTTTTGCTTAAATTTAGATTAAAAGAACCTGAGAACTACTCCATAGGATACAACCCTGGGTTCACAGGCTCACTGCAGATGCATTTAACTGTGCTCCCCCCGCTGTTAACTTTATTAATTGAAAGTTTGCATTCCTCCCATTCATTTGTGTTCGCAGAAAAATATTTAAATTACAGGCAATTACTTGATGTTTTGAAGATATTTTGAGGTATCTGGCTTTCACATCACAAAGTGTGGATTACTTCAGACAGCATTTTAAAACAAAGCAATTCCTTGTTCTCTCTTTGCTATTCTGAGCCGCGGTTTGTGAATGGATTGCATCGNGGGGAAAACGAACCAGAAAAGAAGAAGTTGTGCTTTTGAAAGTATCAAAGTGGAGTGCACGGTTTGCAGATAAGCACTTTCAGTAGGAATTTTAGATTAAGTTTAACACAGAGTATCTAAGGTGCGTTTCAAAACAAAGTATCTCCTTCCTGCGATTAACAAAAAGGCTAGAGACACAAAATTTTAAATTAGAACCGGAGAATTCACTATTCTAAGGTAATCTGCTGCTTACCCTACCGAAAGTTCTGAATAAACCCGCGGATTCCTATGATGAAGTAGCATCATAGGAATTTTGATATCAAAATTCATCGTCACGTTTTTGCATTTAAAAAAACCCTGCCCTGCAAGTCCTGTCACCCTTCCTTCACCTTGCTGCGAGGATCGAGCGCAGCACTTCTTGATCTCACACATGAAATGGTTTCAGTCCCCCCAGCAGGGAGAAGCACAGTCAGCTCCCGCAGCAGGGAGCGCGATCTTCAGAGGCACCAAGGTGCGTGGGGAACGGCACCAGCCCCTGGGCTCAGCACCGCGGCTCGGGGACACCTGGCAGGGGTCAATGTCACCCGTTCCACCGTAATCCC